>BMAW01022118.1:0-11515 GCA_019974015.1 Nephila pilipes
AGAATGATTATATTAAGAATTATTAATAAGAATGATTATATTAAGAACAATCCTAATAAGAATGATTATAATAAGAACAATTAATAAGAATTATTCATAAGAATGATTATATTAAGAACAATTAATAAGAATTATTAATAAGAATGATTATATTAAGAATCATTCATTGGTTGTTTCGCATAAAACATTTGAAACAAAAAATGATTTATTTGTAACGATTTAATAAGTTTCTCATATTTTTTAATGATTGTATCATGTTAAAAATTATTTTCGTTTCTTATTTTTTGTCTAAACCATTTTGAGTTAGAAATCTACGAGAATTGGTATTGTATAAGAGTATGAGAATTAATAATTTTAAGTGTGGAAAAAATTTAATACGAGTAAAATTATGACAATAATGATTTGAATTATATGAATTTGATGTTTTGAAGTATGATAATATTGATTTGAAAGATATGAAAGCCGTATTTTAAAGTATGATGATAATGATTTGAAAGATATGAATTTATCTTATATTTAAGTATAACAATCAATGTTTTAAAGGATTTGAGTATTGATATTTGATACTTTTAGTTCAGCATGATAATTAATGGTTTAAAGTTCATGAAACTGATGTTTTAAAGTGCTTTAAAGTGTATTAAGTAAGGTTTATATGAGCTATTTAGTAATGTCATTTTGTAATGGTATATGTCAAATTAATATTTATCATTTATGATGTACGAAGTATTCTGTTACATGAAAAGACTTTTGCTTTAATTGTAAATTTGTACAATCGCGGACGATTAACATATTTGGAGAAGCCGAATGTTATCTCAGATTTTTAATGCCCGTCTGTAGAGAGCGTCTTATAAAGGGCGTGTGTAAGATGTAACTCCCACAAATCCTCTCAGTGTCAGTGTGTAAGCGAACAAGTTGACATTTAAGAGTAATTATCTCTTAGTAAAGCGATAAGGACAGTAAACAATAACGTTGTTACTGCTATACAACCAAGTCTGTTCTTTGTTTGAGGATTAAAGCCGAAGGTAAAGGTAAGTTAAATAAAAGACAGTTAAAGTAAGAGTAAATAACAATCAAAAGTTTATTAGCAAAAAGTTTATTAATAAAAAAAGATAAAATGTGTTCCTACAAATCAGAAGTGGAATGAAAAATGTTTGTTAGTAAAAAGAAACGTTTTTTCAGCATGCATGAAGAATTTCATAATCCTAATTCTTGAAAATTGAGTCCTCTTTTTTCTGGCTCTTATGAAATAATAATGTTCTGTAGTCGAGAGAGAGAGAAAAGAGAATAATATATGAAACTAATAAACCAAATTCTTTAACAAAGAAGAATGATCAAACTGTATAAATTTCTAAATTAAGATGTTTCCGTCCTCCTGATAAATTGATATTAAGTCAAGTGTAAAAAAAATTTCAACAGATGCCATTATATTTTTTAACCCCTTTTTAAGAAACTATCCGTTTAAAATTATTCCCCTTGGAAGGGTGATTCTTACAAGTTATTCTTTGAAATTTTTCAAAGTGAAAATCCAGTCAGGAATTAGATTACAAGTGGTATTGGTACTTTCTTGTACTCTACTGTGGTTTGCCTTGTGCAAAATAAATCAGTTTTGCTGTTAGATGATAACTCCTCAAACATAGCATACAATTCAATTGGATAGTTGATATAAGACAGACAGCCATCGGAACAGTTCGTAAATTTGACAAATTTAAAATTTAATTGCAATTTGAACTGAGAGATGTTCATAATCGTACTTAAATCTTGTTAATATATTTTATAATTATTCTGAAAATGTCTGATTCTTTGAATTGAATGATTCTTTGCGTGAGCAATTAATGTGTGATTCTGGAAGCCATAAATAACCCTAATACTAGGAATACTAGACAATGTTCAGAAAAATATTTTTACATCAATCATACGAAGTAAAAAGATGACATTTATAATGTTACATCGGCAAATCTTGATTATATGGGAATATTAGAAGAACGATTCTATTTTAAAAAATCTTAGAACAAAGATTCGATCGGAAACACCGAAAAACAACATAATGAACAGGTTATTTCACTTAACCCTATTTTTCACTCAAATGATATTTCGAGATCGAAGCAATTACACAATGATGTTGAATAAATGTTAGAAGAGTCTGTCTGCGTTAGGCTTAAAATCTGAAAACATCAGTCCATTGGTTGCACTTGTAGGTTTAAAGGTTTAATTTTGCGATTTATCTTTAGCAAACGATACAATAAATGTAAATGATTCATCAAATTCTGACTTGTATAATTTATTGAAGTTTATGCAATCAGAGAGAGATACAGAGTAGAAGAAAAAGAAGTTTTTTTTTTCAAAAAAATCATTCGAACAAAATATGAGTAAGAATATTCTTCGAAAGCAGTAGTATCAACAGTTCAGGAATTTATCTTTGCGATAGCTTGCAAATCAGCCAGGTACTTTATTATTTTGCGCAAAAAAAAGGGGAAAACACCGCTTTCAAGTACGTGATTCATTTGGTGTAAAGAAAAAGAAAGATGTTTTTAAAAAGCAAGGTAGATGTTTTTCATGATCTTAGCCATCATATAAAAGATTGCAAATTACAAATTTTTTTTCGTACATTGTGGAGGAAAGTACAATCACATTTCTTTATAAGTTTAATTTCAAAAGAAATATAAAAATGCTGACTTGGAAATTAATAAAAGAGTGTTTCTAATTAAATTATTCGAGCAATTACTCATACAGAAAAAAAAATCGAATTCTGCTGCAAATTGTTGCGCAGAAGTTAGAATTATATCTTCGGGAATTTTATGGTTTACAGTTCTATAAGATTATCTTGCTCTCAAGAAACAGTGGATAAATTAAACCTTAGCTTAATATGAATAGAGACATTTTCATTTTTTACCTTTGGGAATAAAAACTCCATAATTAATAAGACTTATGGTGTAGTTAAATTTTCTCACACTTGAAAATATGAATTTCTGTGATTCTAAATTAGCGATTAATGAGATATCACACCATTATTTCCCTTCTAATATTGAAAATTTTAAATGAAAATAGAATTAAACAGTATAGATACTTTACCCTAGCTGATATGCCTGAATGCTTAGAACCCATCTCTGTACTTATAAAGTAGGTTATTATTTTAATGTAACTGGGAAAATTAAACATTTGAATAAAATATAGTTAACCTTTGAAATCATTTTTACTGGTACATTCTGGATATCGACATAGGGAAAATCAAGCATTGCTCATTTTTAATGTAAGAGGTGAGAACATGTTATAACATAGAATAAATTCAAATCATAATTCTGAAATTTTTACTTCAGAAAATTTTCTATTTATTATTTTACACATAGCATGGAATAATTCGAAATATTTGTTTAATTCAACATTTGTGGTTTGATTGACTTTATCGTTAAAGGAATTAAAACAAAAATGCTTATTTTTCTTGGCTCCATTATCTGATCATATTTGATTTTTAGGACCTTTTACTTTGAAAATTAAATGCCTTATTCAGAGCGATTGTTCAAAGACACCTCAGAAGACTCTGGAGACGTGACCTGATGATATAGGTTCATCTTGGAAATGTTGATGTGATGCTATTTATCGGTCAGAAAGATTTTCAATTCCATTTTACTGTTCTTTTTTAAAAATTTCTTGCTATAAAATTGACAATTTTCTATTACACTTACTCTCTAATTTAAGCATATGGCTCAGTTGCTTATTTATGTGTAACGACATGTGACCTACGAACAGTATTTATTCCAAATAGAATACATTCGTGTTGAAGACTCTTACTTTAACTAGGTTAGAGTTAGAGGCAGCATTATTATCAGAGTGGTTGATGTATAGCGCTTTAAAAGCCTTTAAGCTTTTCGGTCCCATATAATTTCTGTACCGGCTCTAAAATTGCCTATTTTTGGAGGTCACTAGAGAATTAGGAGGTCACCAGGGAAATTTAAACTTTTAGTAAATAATCGGGTAGATGAGATTCACTAATTTACTTCTCATTTGAACTGGTATTATTGATTTGGTACTATTAATACAGTACACATTACCACTGAGAGAGATAAAAAAAAAAGTTATCTGATGTTACGACATAGTTGCAAGGGTCAAAATGGCTCAATTTCCTACCAATATCTTGCTAAGACCCGATAAAAAGTAAATAATCTTTTTAAAAGAACTGAGGTTCAAAATGAAGTGCGATGGTATTTTCCAGTGCGAGTGTTTGGTAGCAGAACCTGAAAATCCAATAGAAATTTCGATGTATAATAATTTAAAATTTCTTTTACGGATCACTGCTTAGGTAAAAAGGCTCGTCATAAATCTTAGAAAATCGAACAAATTATATGAAACGTTGACAGTTGAAGAATGATTAGAAGCTGAAACGTTTTTGATCCGAAATGAACAAAAATGATTTTACAGTTAAGAATTCAAATCCTTGAGAAATGATTATGCCAATGATAATATTTGTCTTTATTATATTTTGTACAATTCTTAGATGAAACTGAGTCGACCCACCCAAGAAGAAAGGTTGGAGGCTTACGATTTAACATGAGAAAAAGAGTATCCCATAATCCTAATGAAAGGTTCCTGGTTATAACTTCATTGACCTTACATAGAATAACGCGAGACGATTGTGCAGAATATCTACCACTTTATCCAGAATCAGATCGCATTTCTAGATTCTAAAAGAACGCCAGTTGTAACGACTGCTCTTCATTACTCTGCTCTTGTGTCATATCTAAAGATATCAAGCAATAAATATTGACTCTGATTGAAGACGCGTAAGAACAAAACAAAATATCTTATTAATATTCACTGATGTATATGTAGCTAAAGTAGCTCTCTCTCAAATCCCAAATTATCTCATCAATTCTAACTTAAGATCAACTAATAAATTCTTAGCTTACCAGTTCATCCGCATGATTCAATCGCTTCACAAACGGCTGGTTCTTATCATAATACTAATAAGTCGTTTATCTAATTTCTTTCATTTTCCTTTTTCTATATATTTCATTTATATATCATTACCTCTAAATCACTTCACTTCCTTTTCATCTTATTTATCTCATAACGATTCATTTTGGTTGGGAAGAAATTGTAATTTTATGCAATTCAAATTCATCTAATGTCCCCGAGATTAGTGATTAGGAAATTCGCGAATAGCCCAACGTCACACAGTTAGTTCTCATAAAGGGTTTAATTTGTATGGAATAGCATTTGTAAACTTGCTGACTGGTTGAAAACACCGTTCCTCCAGGATATATTAATAAAATACCTCCAGTTATGGCATGCGGATTAAGTTTTGCCAGTTCCGTTAACATGAAAGATTCTAAAGAAATCCAACATTCTTACATTTTACTGATCATACGTTGAGTTTCTAGAGCTCTTCATGATTTCAAACTTGTGACTCACTTGACTACTAATTCATTTTTGTTGCTTTTCATGAGAAGTTTGGCTAGAATGGCAAATAACAAAGTTATTTACTCAAACAACGCCAAAATGCCTAAACCAGCTAAGACGGAGAATGAAGTATTATCCATCATCAAGACTGATAAAGAATTTCTGACTTTCATTGATAAAAAGAAAATAATATCTAAGAATATAATTGAAAAGGTAGCATGTGGTGGGGAGGTTTTATGAATAGTTTGTAAAAGAAAGTTTATGAAAGATCGTCGGCCAAGCGAATTTGCATCATGTAGAAATATTAACATTATTTGTAAAGGCTGTTCTCAATTTATGTCCATTTACCTTTTTATGTATAATGAAAACAACGAATTGCACCTTTTAACACCAATGCATCTTCTTATTTTTCTTATTTATCAGAACCGAGCTATCCAGTTAGCTATGCTGAAATCATCGAAAATGGATCAAAAATGGATCATCTCTTAGAACGAACAAAATATCAAATCTTATTGCTAAAACATTATGATCAAAATGAAAGCGGTACTACTCATTGAATTTAAGAATTACTCATTCCTTAAAAATCCTAATAAAATTACTGAATTCAAAGTAGCAGACGATATGCTAATAGAAGATGGCACTAAAAACAAACTTCATTGTAAGTTTGGGATAATGGCAAAGGTCATATCTGGGCGCTACAACAATGTTCGCTCGTATTAAGTGAAAACTGTCAACGGACCTTTAAGGCTAACTGAACAACATTTGTATCCAATGGAACTATAGACTTTCAATCTGTTTAATAACTTTAAAAAATTAAGACTTTGTTATTTTTCAGATTACCTTTGCAGTATAATCATAGTACTTAAAAAATTAATATTTACTTTTCGTGCATTAAAGTTTATTTATTTTCCAAACTTATTTCATATTGTGTGCTCCAGAGAATTTGTTGTTATCATTTAACACATCGATCAATAACTCCCGAGTCTAAAATTGAAAATAACATTTTTTTTGCGAAATTTTTTTTTATTCATCAACATAACACATTTTGTTAATCACCTTTTAGGGTGATACAATCGTTCCAACGCTTTTCCAAATCTTTTTTTTTTTTTTTTTTTTTCGCAAGAAATCTTTTTTGTTGCGAGTAAATAGCGATAAACAGCTTTCTGAATCATCGACTCGTTGCTGTTTTAAAGCAATCGCGGCACCCACTTGAAAAAAACCTTTTTCACTTCACTTCAAAAAACCTTTTTCCTGGTCCGATCGACTTAAAATTTTGACACGTTTCAAGCAAAGATTAGTACTCTAGAAAGACCTGGTTACTGGTTTACTACGAGCGCCATCTCTGGGTTAGTCTTTGGAGTTATTGATGGATGTGTTAACTAAACAAGTGTTAAATATCTAAATAGTTAAATTTATTATGCGAGTGATGTAAGATTTAATTTGTAAATTAGATACTTCTAATATAAAATGATGTTTTTTTCCCTATTAAATAAGAATTTTAATTGTGAACTCTCTTACAAGTTTAGGTCGCGAATGAGTGCAAAATACTCGTAATTTAGATATTTTCTGGCGTGCTCCTCAAACAAGTGCCTCGTTTGTTATTTTAGATAGATATAGGATATACTGTGATCTGATTAGAAAATGGTTTGAGTAATTTGAAAGAACAAACGCTCATAATATGTTCTTAAATTCTGTTAATATACTTTATAGCTATTCAGAAAAGATCTGATTCTTTGAATTTATTGATTTTCTGTAAGAACAGTTAATGTTTGGGAAAGCCGCAGATAAGCCACATACTAAGAATGTTAAGTAAGCAATGTATAGAAACTGAATTTTTATCCAGCCTTATAAACTATTTTTCTTTGAGAAGAGCATAAAACAAAACACAACGACATTTTCTTTTGTCCAGACTAGTTCGCCCGTCTTGTTTTATGAACAGTTACCTCAAAAAGAAACAATGTAATTTGTCACCGATGTCAAACTAATTATCTCACTGAGGCAAAATCAATTCTACAGTCAACTATTAAATATAAATTTTTCAATTTGAGACTTGATTACGTTTAAATGATTTCATATTTTTGTAATTATCTGTTGATTTTTCAGGGTCTCACATGTACTTCTATATATAATACATTTTATATTTCGTGAGTTTTTGCATATTTCAAGAACTGTTTACCTCTTCAGAATGCAAAAGAAAAAAATCTTAACAACAACAAACCAGTTTGTATCGGCATTTTTTATTTTATTTTTGAGACCGCATTGTAGACAATCACCAATTTTTAATCATTCCAATTGAAGTTCGATAATTCTATGATGATTCGTCAATATATCTATTTTAATTTAAATAATTAAAGATTTATATTTGTTACTACAAGTTATAAGTATTATATTATACTTGAAAGTATTTTTTAAACATAAATGTGAAAAGTAAATTTAAATTTTACTTGAAAGTAATATTTAACATAAATGCAAAAAACATTTTTTTTTAGAAAAACAAATAGTCATCCATGCCATGACTAACAGTTAAAGGAACTTATCGAAATTTTAATACCCTACAAATGTTTTTCAATCTCCGTTGAGTTGCCAAAACCCCAAGGTAAGTTATTATACGAGTCATGTGCGCGGAGAGGGAGGGAAGAAATGTAATGAGAAATTTATCATCTCTTTATTTTTATTTAATTACTGTAAACGGCAAGCCTCTTACATTTAAAACTACTTTTGATTTCCACTTTACACTTAGCTTCTTCTTTAAGAGTCGTGCATGTTTTGTTTGTTAGAAACGTCCCGAACTGCATTTAAATACCGAATGGGCAAAATTATGGAAAATACCCTTTCCACTCAAATATAAAATTTGTCAGTATTCGATAATATATCTGTTTTGCCTCATTATTTCGCTAATGATACTTGCCAGGGGAACGATGCCAATTCGCGATCATCTTGGGCCGTGGTAGCCTAATGGCTAAGGTTTCGGATTCGTGACCGGCGGTTTTCGTTCAGGCGTGGGTTTGATCCTTGACCGTTTAAGATCCGCCATGTAGCCGGGGCTGATGCACGTTAAATTTATCGGGACCCAAATTCCTACCGTTGGTGTGGTGTAGAAGTTAGGAGAGGATGGTGCCAGCTCAGGTGTCGTCCTCGTCACTTAACCGAGATCCAAAATTTTGAGTCTGTAGCCAATAGCCTTCTTGTTGCTTCCAGTGCGACGTTAATAAAAAAAAACTAAACTAAAAAACTCGTGAGCATCTTAGTTATGGCTGGGCATTATAATAATATAAATGAATGGAGCTCAATGTAAATTTTAAAAAACCTTAATAGAAAATGTCTTTAAACGACTGCCTTCTTTTTAAGAAAACAACATTAAATAATATAATCAAGGTTGGTTTAGTTTTATTAACGTTGCACTACAAACAACACGAGAGCTACAGGTGACGGACCTCGTAATTTTGAACTTCAATCGAATGACAAAAACGACACGTGAGCTGGCACCTTTCTCTCCTAACGCCACTGGAGGACTTAGAGCCTCGACAGATTTACCATGCTTCAGTCTCGGCTACGCGGTGGGTCTTTAGTGGTGTCAGGACTTTGACAATTACATAGTAATAAAGCTAATTTTTGTTCAAAACTACTGTTAAACCTCGTTGATTCAGAGCCCATTGGACTGGACACTTAATCTGGACTGTCATCGAAAATCATAATTAATAAACGCGAATAAAAAAAATTGAGTTAGGAACGCAAGATTTAAAGAATTATGGTATAAAATTGCCTAAGTTGTCATAATTCTTATTTTTCATTTTATGGAATTCATGTAATTCTTTTGTTCGAATGACGTCACTTAAAAAGATGCCAAAACTTAGTGAATTTAAGACCACATTACTTTTATGATAAAATATGTTGAAGGCAACAGTAATCAAATCGTATCTGGACATTACCAACATTTGTACCATCTATATCAATTAATTATTCAAGAAATTAACGTTGAATGGAGACAACAAAATATCAGTCGTTTTCCAAACCATGAGTGTGTCGAGTAGGGTCAATGAAAACGAATCTGAACCCCCATGTTCTGAGTAATGTTTTCGACTTAATCCATATTGTGGCTTGGCACCAAAGTTTTGATGCACCAGATCAGAATGCTGAAGAGATCGGGTCACCAAAGTGAATAAACACCGAACTGACGGTGGCGTCTCAAGAAATTACCACCATCAGAATAAGCCGGGAGTCGTGAAAAAGCGGATGGATCATGTGTAAACGAACAGCTCTAAACACAAGTAATTCAAGTCCTTTTGTAACAGCTACATAGAGAGAAGCTTTAACTTGACTTTAGCTTCTGTTTCCACTTCGACCTTCAGCATTTTGTTAAAACTGCTCAGGTGGTCAGCTGATACTTTCATTAATTTAAATTTATTTTAAATGTTTTTAAAGTTAATTATTGTTTAAGTGTGTAGTCGCTGATTCTGAAGTGAGATATACGTAGTGAAAAAAGAAGGGTTTTCTACAAAAATCAGAAGCTAAATAATGCAACTCTGTACAAAGGAAGAGATATGCAATTCTCGAAGCCTTACATAGGAAATGAACTGAGAACTGAAGTGCAAGGAACGGAAGGAAGGTAAATAATTTTCGTTCCCCTTTATGCGTATGTTTGAACGTATGCTCTTTTAGATAACTAAAATGAAAGTGAAATAATTTTAAATATGTCGTTCTTCACAAAAAGACAAAAATGCGGTTTGGTCGAGCTGGCATATGAATTACCGTATTAGCGCGAATATAACGCAGTACTTTTGGACTAATCATTTCCCGTTAAAATATTGGCTCGAGCTAAATTCGAGGTCTAGGTAATAGAACGTAACAACTCCCATGCCTTTGCCTAACCTACATAGATTTTCGGAATAACGTGACGACCACACCTATACCCAAGCAAAATTAGGGAAGTCCCGATTTATATATTGTGCATGTGATTCACAGATAAGTGTGTACCATACCTCTCGCAACTGTTTATCTTCTATGTTTTGCTTAAACGAAAGGTTACTTATTTTATTCTTTAATGCACATAAAAATGGATGCGGCTACAATGTGTTGAGAAAAAAAAGGCTATTCAAAGATGCAAATAAAAAAAAAGAAACCATACTATATGAATTTTAAAAAACTTAAGTTTCAAATGAGGTAGAGAGAATGAACACCTTGAGAGATTCAAAGAGACATGGAGTCCCAGAAGTAAATATTCGTCTGGGGACGAACGATTTAACAAACTCTAAAAATGCAAATTTATCAAGAAAATCTTTTGTTCAGCCCCAAAAAGAGAGGCTTAGCAAAGTTAAGCAGCGAATGTTAAAATTAGTAATAGAAAAGCGAAATAAAGGATGCCCAATATCCCATGAAGTTATAAAATTGAAAGCGTTAGAAGAGGCTTCTTATTTAACCATTTCTAAAAAGGACTTTGAAGCAAATATGGGTTGATGTAGAAGAATGTTGAAACGGAATAATTTATGACTACGACAGCGAAAAACTGTCGCACAAAAACTTCCTAGCAATTTTTATGAAAAATTGTTGAATTTTCAGCAGCAGGTTCTACGAGTATCATTACGCAAAAAGCACAAATGTAATCTTGGATATACGGAAATGCAAACCAAACGCCAGTCTATTTTGACATACTTTCCAACCTTACAGTAAACAAATAATGATGAAAAACAGCCTTATTGAAGTCAACTGGATACGAAAGTCCAGAATTATTGTTATGCTTACTGTTAATGCTGATGGACAAAAACTTCAACTTTAAATTATATTGAAGCTGTACCGTTTGAAGATAATTTATTGTTAATCAGACAAATAGGTAAATTCTGATTTTTAAGTTTAAAATATTTAATGTGACTATGTACAGCGATTATACAAAAATATGTGACAGGAGATACCAAGACGTCCGTCTGGACCGGGAACCAAGTAGGGACTGACGCTCTTTTAGGGCCATCGACCTCCAACGGTTTTTCGTCGGCGAATTCCCCCAATCTTCACAAGCTGCCGAAATAGCCACGGTCACCCTTCTGCTGACATCTCGGGGATCAGGTGTCGCTCGGGCAGTCCAGATGCATGAGTGTCAAAGTTGGTAGCTCGACCAACAAACATTGAA
>BMAW01022120.1:8330-65223 GCA_019974015.1 Nephila pilipes
GGTTGAAATATCTTAGTAATTTTTAATTCAGAAATCTTGCTAAAACAATTATAGCAATGCATCTGAGCAAATAGATGTCAATGGTTTGAAATTTCCCAATGCTTTTAACTGATCTATATACTTCCGAAGTTTGTTGAAGCTAAATAATCACACAAGAAGGACAAAACACACACACACACACACATATATATATATATTAAGTAAACCAAGATATTGGAAATTCTCATTTTCAAATGTATAACAAAAAAAAGTTTCCTCCTGAAGCAAACATTGTACAAAGCAATAAGAAAATGCCCATAAACGACAACAAATGAATCTTCAAAAAAGATGTCAGTACGGGATATGAGCGTTGTAAAATTCCACTCATTGTATTGTGCTATGCATAACAATATTCAGCAGACGTAGAGGTAATTTATCCTATACATCTGTCAATGCGTGGATAAGAGTGTTCTGGTTTGTTGGAAGATATTTTCGACAAGCAAGTCCTCTATCCAAAGCTTCCTAAATATTTTCAACTGTATTTAGGTCTGAAAAAAGTGATGGCCTCGTAAAGCATTGAATAATCTCTCAGTCTAGACTTTCCCAAGAAGCAATTGATTCATGACATAGTGCGCTGTCGTCCATCAAAATAATTTACCGGTATCATCACGGAAAAGGCGAACAAGCGGCAGCATAATTCCATCAATGTACCATTGGCTGTTAATATTACCAGATGAGAACACATGTAAGGGAATGCAACCATTTATCATATTACCGGCACATAATATGCCAACGCATGTCGGAAATTTGTTGTTTCCTGGATATTTTTAGACGACATACTGTGCCACTGTTATGCCAGATGGATTGGCGTCAACAATCCGTTTTCAAACTCAATATACTCTCACCTGAGAATAGTACGCATGTCTAGTCCTTGTCGGTCCAAATTATTTGCTCAAGACACCATACAAACATTCTCTATGTTGCAGTCTGGGCAATGACACACACACAACAGATTTTCGCAATTAGAAAATTACTCTGCCTAAATATGACGTAGTATTATGAGATAATGTCTTCTTCTGATGTATTATTAAATAATGTTTGTCACTAAATATCGTCTTCTTCAATGGCTGTAAGAAGGGGAGGAGCTCAGAAGTAGAAATTTTATGTATTGATTCCCCTATCAACTGCATCTAAAAATTATGTAACAAACTAAATCAAAAATGACAGTTTTAGCTCATTATGTATTCGCATAAGCAATTTCAGGATATGAACTCGGACTAAATTTGAAAGTAAAATCAATAAAACAGAATAAAATCATTTACAAAAAAAAATTAAAAAATAAAATCTTACTTCAAAAGGAGAATATCTGAGCACACATTCCTCGCTCTTTAATAAGAATCTAATACGAAATACTAATTCCTCATTCGCTAATGTTCCACATTGGAGCAAAATCACATCCATTTCAATATACAGTAAAGCAATTCTCTAACTACAATGTTGCTCACAAAATTCTTAAACTGAATCAAAATAACTCTTGGAAACAAAACAATATAAAATTGAGGACAAGAATGTTTTTATTTTTCTCTTTTAATATAGTATTACTTAAAATTTTTTAGAGATTTATTTTTAAGAAATAGCAAGTTAATTTAACTTGAAATGTTAAATGGTTGAAATTAAGAAATATTCTTCATTTTTTTTAAAAAAATGAGTTTTCAACATGTATTAAAATTAATTGTATTACATATTAACATGTTTAATTTATAGTTATATGCGCCTTTAGGTTGCTATTTATTTTAAAAAGGAAAAATAATAGAATAAATTTTGAGTCTGATTTTAATATTTTAAAAATGCAGAAATACAATATACAAATGAATTAGGAGCAATTCCATCTCCTTCAAAACAGAATTTTGATCTTATTTCTATTTCATTTATTTTCCAAAGATTTGCTACATTGACATTTTTAAAATCCTTAACACTCAAGAAAATGAAAGGCTTTCGCATAAAGATGACAGAAAGGGGGGAGGGGGGAATTAATCTGCAATTTTGAATAAGGTATTGATTCACATATATCTAGTAACGATATCTTTTTTTTTTCTCTTTCATTCTTTCATAAAGTTACACTTTGCATAAAGAAATGTACTTAAAGAACGGAATTTATTCATCGAAGATTTTGAGAAAAATTACAATTATCAAGATCTAGCTGTAAGAAATACTTATTTCATTGATCGTTTTTTTTTCTTATCATAATTTTAAATAGCTCTATTCAAAGTATTCCACTTTTAAAAAATTATTTGAAAAAGACTTAAGGTTCATTTCTTGGCAAATAGGTTTTAAGTAACATTAATTGATTTTTTCAATATATGTTGCTTTAAAATGTATCTTGAATAGTGTACATACTGGCCTCATTTGCAAAGATTGATTTTTGAAAAGCAATGGCTGTGAGACAATATATATATATATATATATATATATATATATATATATATATATATATATATATATATATATATATATAAAGAAATGAATTAGATTATTCTCTTTAGACAAAAAATGAAAACCAACTGTAAAATATTTCTTCATTATATAAGCTTAGATTAAATAGTGAAAACGAACGTGTTTATTGAAAACTAAAACAATTTATTTTTTTAAAAATTATGTTTTGCGAATGAAATTAACTTTAAATTTCAAGCACACTAGCATTCTTGAATCGGTGCAAAGTTATAACACTCTTTAAAAAGATCTGACTGTTTAATTATCAGCAATTTTTTTAAAAGCATTCTACTACCTTATTAAATAGTTTTCTCTTTTTAATGGGTTTTCTTCTACTCACGTTGTATCTCTAGGTCAATACTTTAAAAGCTTTTTTTTCTCACATTTTAAAGCGCTCTAATGAGCAGAAATTTTCCACACATGATTATTTTGGATGACATACGATAATTTAATTAAAATTAATAAAAATAAATTGATTAAAACTAATTATTTAAAGAATTAAATTTTACACCAAGTTTCTCTCCAAGTTCGTCGAAAAGGTGGAGAGGTCATTTCCTAATCTCTCGTTTGTTAATTATTATTTTGTTAAAAAATTTAGGAAAAATAAAGTTTTAATTTTAATAAAAATAAATTTTTAATTCTTTTTTTCTAGGATAATATCAACAATTAAGCATCACAAAACAATCGTAAATCTGCAAGTAGTTTCCTAACATTAACTGACATAATGCTCTCAGATTTCACTCTAAAATGTAAGATCCACTATCTTTTTACAACAATAAATAAGTGTTACAAATAAAAACATGCAACGTAGCCAACTCACATTGTGTATTTGGTTTTAAAATGAATAGTCAATTTTTAATGCATTTTGTGAATTATTTTACTTCTTTTGAAAGTAAAAATTTGTTCATTTTACAATGCTTAGTTGAGCAAAAAATTTTACACATATTTATTTTAGATGATAAATTTAATAAATGTCAAATAATAAAATAATATATTATAACTAATTATTGAATATATTTAATTTGACTCAACATTTCCTTTTGCTCTTAAAATTTAAGGTATAAAAACTATGTTACACAAAGTGTGAAGTTTGATAGAAAAAACATATTCAAAAAACTCGTTTTTTACCGGTGTTATTTTCTGTACAAGTTTATAAGAATGTACAGTACTTCAAAAAGTACCTGCGTTGGACAGAATATTGCCTTACTGAAGCAAATTAATGCTACAAGTGTGTTCTGCCATCTTTAAGCAACATTATAGCAAATTTGGTACTAATTTACAGGTTAGTTTTGGTTTCGTAGTCTCTGCTGCCAAATCAAAATTTGATTGGAGCCGCTACGAATAGTCGTCGTTGATAAGACCTAGATTTATCATTACATAAAGGAAGTCAAACAACATTCAAATTAATGGTTGCTTCCACTGAATTTCCATTAAGGAGGGCGAATTAAGACTCAATTGCCGCAATAACTAATTGGACGATTTTTAGGGGTTAACAGGGTGTCATATTCATGGACTTCTTAGAAAAATGAAAAATGATAACTGTACAGTAATTAGTAAGTTACCCATCCTCAATCCTAATATAGCTACTAACTGAACCTCTTCGTAGATTAATTAATTATTTTTCCACTGTTAAATATTTTCCATTAAGCGTTTCACAAGCATGTATTCTTCCCAAAATTTGAAGGTGGAACAGTTTGCTATTTATTTAGTTAAACTTCCGTTGATTTAACATCGCACTAGAATTCCTAGCGCTATCATCTGAGAACCTCTTAATTCAACTCAATATCAGTTGGTGAAGAGGGCATATGAAAAGGCGATTTTAACTCCGTAAAAGTTAATACTACAATACAAAAATTTATTCTTCAGTTGTACAGTCAGTTAAGAAATTATAAGATTATTTTAATTTTGAAAATTAAGAAATAGTTCCGAATATAATTTAAACAAATTACAAATGACATTTTCTTACCATGGCTACTTTCAGTTTATGGGCTGATTAAAACTATTGTGAGGCATATACTCTGCATATTTCAACGAACCACTCTCATTGTAAGATGGAAGATAATTTATTAATTGATAAAAAAAAAAAAAGAAAAGAAGACGCATTTCTGATTGCTTACACTTGCATGCTAATATGATTGTGTTTATCCCATCGCGTTACAGCAGCGTCACCTGCGTTGTTATAACGCAGCGGAATAATTCCCACAATCGGCCATCCGATATTACGTGACTTCAGACAAGCCAATAAAGGTATCAAGAAAATATGACATATTAATGAAAAAATCAAGAAAAGAATAACAAAACTGAAGTAAGAACATGCTTAAAGAATGGTTAGTAATTGGTTGAGTATTAACTATTATGAAAATTTAAAATTCGAGCTACTTTACAAATTCCAGAAAATTGAAAAAAAAAAAAAAGAAACAATTAAAAAAAAACCAGGAAATACAAGCAACTAAAAAGAATAAAAAAATCCCTCCAAAATATAAAAAGGTTTATAGGAAAAAAAAAAAAGAACTTTGGTCGAAAATGTCATTGCATGAGTTCATCACGCAACAGCTGCAAAAAACCACGGCATAAATATTAGTTTTCAATGGTCCTGCAAAAACGCTACACTTTTGAACATCTTAAGTGTCCTTCGGTTTTGTTTTCGTTATCTTGTATGGATCTTAATTTTTTTTGTTTCAGTTTGACTCCTGGTGCCAGTTGAATACATTTGACGGTTATGAGATCATGAAGCATGAAAGGATTCGGTGGTTTCCATCGAAAGTTGTTAATTTTTTCTGTTTTTTCTTGAACTTTCTATATGTATGGCTTTGTTTGTTTCCATAACTCGTCACGATTGTTGACGAAATCCGCTTGGATTTATTCACAAAGCATATTTGTGATATTGAGATCTTGCAGCAACTTTATTTTAGTGCCGAAAGGAGCAATTCGAAAGGAGTTGCTTAAATACTTCGTTCGAGAAGTGAATTTATGATCTTCTGAGCTTCGTTGACGTGTATATACTATTTTTTAGATTATGAATGGAAAGTTCCGATATCAGTGTTTTGATTGTAGAATTTAAACACTATTTTTGTTAATTTGCTCTTGGTTATCCGGTGGTGATTGAGAAATAATCGCTGTTTTCGAAACTGCAATAATCTTGAAATCGTAGGATAAAGCCATACGAATGTTGTGAAGGAATTAATGACTGTAAAAATATGTTTGTAGTTCTTATTTCTGGTAGGTAATAGGCCTAAATAGTCAATGTGATATATTAATAGAGGAATGATTTCGTTTTTAATAAGGTATAGCAAATCATCTTGTTTCCCTCATTTGCGATTAACCAAAATACATGAACTACAATTTTAAACGAAACAGTATATTTTTAACTTTAACCTTGGGGATATAAAACCGATGCTTTGATGCTCCTTTTCTGTAGCAAAAGCAAAATAGAAGCAAAGTGACCACACTTGTGAGTATTCCGTAAAATGTCTTTCGATATATTTTTAAGAACAACCAGTAGTTTTTCATGATCAACAAACTTGTAGAGAATATCGAATTTTAGAAGGAACTCATTATATAAAGTTCAGTTTTCCAAAGTTCATTAATAGTTTGGAATTTCAGTGTCTTTTTCTTGCTCTATTTTGATTTTTGTAACGATACTATCTTGTATAATCATAACTCCATTTTAGAGCTTGAGCGATGTTCTATTTCATAGTCAAAAATCTTGTAACTGCAATCGAGTGCACAAATATTTTTTCTTCTTTAATGTCATCGCGAATGCGTTGCAATGCGTAACTATTTTGAAATGTTTGCCTAGCAAGCATATTCAAAACTTTCTTTAATGCTTGGGTATTAGCTAACTCTTCAAGTTCATACTTGCTATATTTCAATTTGGCGTCTGACTTTTTCTTACTCATAAAATGTATTTGTCGAAGGGCATTATCTGTATTGGATTTTTGAAGTAAAATACATCCATAACCATGAATATTACCATCACAATGAATTTCGGTATCAGCAATTTATTATAAATGTTAAGAGAAAGTGGGGAAAACAAACTTTGTTTTATAAAAATTTAAATCTTCTTTCTCAGTAAATTTAAATTTTAGATTCTCCTTTAGAAGTTTGATTAAAGGATGTGCAATAATGGAGAAATTTAAAATATATTTCCAAAAATATCGAACAAGATCAAGAAAAGATTGTAAATCTTTTTGGCCTTTCAGTTCAGAAAAATTAACAGCTTTGATTTGTTTCCGATGACGGGTACAGTTTATCATTTTCAATAACATGACTAAGAAATTATATTTATTTACTATAAATTTTTACTTCTTAAAATTAGGTCATAAGATGAATTAAAGGAAACATTGCTGCAAGCCCCTTTCAAGACTTTATTCCATAGTTTTGGATATTATAGTGACATCTTTCATATAACTTAAAACGTGACCTTTGCAATCAGATCTGTAAATAGAAAAGAGAACATAGAAATTGATATTGTCTAATATGAGTCACTAATCATGTACATCGACGTCTACTTAGTCCTTTTTCTAAATGGGGAAAGGCATTACTTAAATCTGTTGTACTGAACATATTTGTATCTTGCAGGATATCAAGCTAATAGTCTGTAAGGAATAGTTATATTTGACAATGTTTTTATTAATTTGCCTATAATCAATACATGATCAGTTCTTTTAACAACAATTATTTGGACAGAAAAATCAGAAGAGCATCGCTCAACAATACCATCAGCCAATCATTTCGTCACTTCATCATCTACTACTTTTCTTTTAGCAAAAGATAATAGTCGTAATCTAACACATCAATCAATAACTCCCGAGACTATCCCAGAGATGGCGCTCGTAGTAAACCAGTAACCAGGTCTTTCTAGAGTACGAACCTTTGCTTGAAACGTGTCAAAATTTTAAGTCGATCGGACCAGAAACAGCTGAGTTATCGAGGTTGGAGTAAAGTCGTTTTGTAGTTTGTTTAAAAAATGGAAAAAACCGAGTTTCGTGTTCTGATAAAACATTGTTTTTTAATGGGTAAAAACACCGTGCAAGCGAAACAATGGATTGAAAAATGTTACCCGGACTCTTGTCCATCAAAAGCAACGATTTGTCGGTGGTTTGCCGAGTTTAAACGTGGTCGTACCGACACAAATGACGCGGAACGCTCGGATAGACCTGTGGAAGCCGTTACACCGGAAAATGTGAGTGAAGTGACAAAAATTATAATGAAAGATCGTAAAGTGAAGCTCCGTGAGATTGCTGAGATGACACAGATATCATATGGAAGTGTATTTACTGAAAAAGGTTTTTTGAAGTGAAGTGAAAAAGGTTTTTTCCAAGTGGGTGCCGCGATTGCTTTCGATGGAACAAAAACAGCAACGAGTCGATGATTCAGAAAGCTGTTTATCGCTATTTACTCGCAACAAAAAAGATTTCTTGCGAAAAAAAAAAAAAAAAAAGATTTGAAAAAGAGTTGGAACGATTTTATCACCCTAAAAGGTGATTAACAAAAGGTGTTATGTTGATGAATAAAAAAAAATTTTGCAAAAAAATGTTGTTTTCAATGTTAGTCTCGGGAGTTATTGATTGATGTGTTATGTGTTATTGATGTTTTATTTTTTTAAATTAATAGACATCTAGATAATAGTGATTTTTATTCTTTAATTGGCTTAGAGTTCGATACCAAATTATGAAGAATATTTTTTTGAGTTTTTAGTAACATTTAATCTGATTTGGAGCTCCAAGTTATCATTTATTGAGATGCTACAAATCGAAAATTGTTCAGCCTTCTCGGTTTTATTACACGAAAATTTTGTTAATGTGACATCTGTGTTGATAATTATCTCGGCTTGTGTTAAAATATCTATGCCAATATTAGAATCTGCAGTCATATTTTATTATTATCAACACAAAAGTTAGATATAAATTTCTGATTATTTTATACAAGTTCTTGTATACAATTACTGATTGGTATAATATGCCAGTTACCAAATACTTAAGTGACCCATTAAAATTAGTCAAAAGTGATGAACAAATGTCTTATATGTATCTTTCTTAGAATTTTTTTCATACTACCAGTATCGACCAATGCAGTAAATGAACTAGCATTAATAGTATATATTTTAGGCACCAGAGATTGAAAAGGACTTATATTTTCTATTTGGAAAATATTTGTTGGAGCACTTTATATAAAAAAGACCAAAATCTTAAAAATACTACAATTTAAACATTTCTGTTTGTCGGGACAAACACGTAAAATATGTCCTATCGTGTTACAATTAAAACAAGTTTTTTTTTTTTTTGGTTTATTATAAGCATTTTCATTTTGGATTTCAGATCTAAGAAAGTTATGCTTCGTGTTTATGCCTCGAGACTGAATTCATGAGAAGTTCTAGTATTTGTAGATGAAAAAGGTTTTTGTTTCCATCATTTACTATTTTTTCATAAGTAAGCTGCTTGGATTCTGAAATAGATTTAGCTCCGAATAAAGTAGCTTTTTTTGACCGGTGATTCTGTATATTTCATTTATACAATATTCAAATAATGAAGAATCATCTATAATTTCATAGGAAGTATTTGTGAATTCCCTAAGCGCTATAAAAGATTCGGAAAAAAAGATTTATTTTGAAGTAATTTTCGTCTATTTAACTGCCTTTACATTTCAGTAGCACTTAATTGATGACAGAATTCTTCTAACGAATCGTTTTTTAAACCAAAATCATGTCATAAAATTATGTTGCGTATTCAGAAAGCTCTTTGCCTGACCTTGAATCAAAAGTCTTGCAAATATTACTTTTTGCTGTTCATTAGACGATGAGGAGGAAAGAAGCGACTGTTCGCATTCTTATATAAAACTCTTTACGTCATATGTATCACTGTTTGTAAGCTTCCGCTGAGAATTTCCAATATCTCTTTCAAAACTAATAAATTGAAGGGTTGAAAGCATCCACATTCATGTCAAGATTTAAGTGTCATTGCAACAGGGACAAATGAGGAAGCAGGATTTGTTTCCTCTTCGTCATCAAAGTTTCATCCTGACTGTTTAACGATGTAATATTTGATTTTCGTTTAAATTCGATAAATATTGGAAATGCTTGTTAGGAGTTTTTTTTTACCTTTATAACCAGTCTTAAGACATAAAAACATTAACTAAATAATTTAGAGAAAAATAATCTGATGTTAATTTCTTCCGTTTTTTAATTTTTAAATCAATTGGAAATGAGGAAACGCTTCTCATTTTTTGTGTTAATTCTTCGATTAAATGAATCATTAAATAAAGTAATATTTAACAACTCAAACATTTTAATATGTTCTTTTTCTAGAAAGTTTGACTCAACAAGAATATCATTAAAGACGGACATCTTTATTTTGTTCGGTTAGCACAGTCACTGAATAAAATATTTCTTATATAAGCTGAAAAGTAAATAGAAGAGGATACTCATCCCTCTTTTGTGCAGCGAATTATCCAAAACGCCTGAATAGTCACAGACTCAAAGAAACAAAAGTGAGTAATAGCCGTCTGTTATTATTCTTTTAGCGCCAATTTTCCATAAACACCTTAACAAGCACAACGGAGTAGAGGAAGGGTGGCCAACCTTTTGTATACTATGCACCAAATTTTTGACAAATGAGTTCAGATGCGCTATAAAAAGTAAAACTCGAGTACTTTTTATATCATCTTGGAGGCGTTCATGTTAGGGTTTGGTAAACAGAGATAAGGATAGAATCTGCTTCGCTTAAGGTAGGAAAAGAAATTACTTAATAATGTGGTTAAATTAATTAATTTGCGCCAGTGTAATGAAGCACCGATCTACACTAGTCAAAAATTATCTCTTGTATGAGAGGGAGATCGTTTCATGATGGTGCTATAGCTGTCAGAGAGGCCCGTTTGGTGAAGATAAAACTAAAATGCAGTTGTTTGCCTAGGGAGCGAAATCAGCTTGGAAACTGGATTTGTATGCTCTCTCTGCTTGTTAAAAGAAATGCTAGTCCTGGCTTATGTTTATTAATATTTTTAATAGAAGCATGTTGATATTTTTAACTTTATACATAAATATATTAACTTACAATTAATACTTATATTAACTTAATATTATATTAACTTATAAGATATTAATCTTTTTTTCAATCACATAAATATTATTTACCATTCATGAAACTTTTGAGCCTGTTTGGATTTCGCTAGTATTTTAATGCTTGGTGTTAAATTTATTACTGAGGGCACAAATAATTTTTCAAATTTGAATCAATAATTCGCGAACTTGCTTTACTTTTAATCAATTTCATTGATGAAAATGTTTGTTCTCATCTGTACGTGGTTCCAAAGCAGCATATATAATTTTTTGAAAATTTCCTTAGCTATGGATAATTTTCATTTGGGAATGAACGTTAGAAATTATTTATATCAGAAGTATTTTGATCTAGAAAAAGCTTATCAAATTTCATTTTTAAGAATTAATTTGTTTTGAATCAATCAGTACCGCTTGCATGATATTAGACATTTGCATTCTGTTTTATTCGTTAATTGAAAATGGGATTCACTCAATCCATCCCATCATCCTCGTTCCCCAACCCATTACTGATCCTCCCACCATTAAAACATTCTACCGGTTCTTTCCTCGAGTTATGCCATTAGTGTTTGTAGCCATCGGGACTATAAATGTTAAATTTCTTTTTATGAAAAAAATATAGTTTGTTTCCACTCATCGCTACATGACATGACATTTTATTCCCATTTCAGATATTGTCCTCGATAATATTTCAATAATTTCGGTGTTTTTTCTTCGTTTTCATAAATTTAATATTCATATTTGACTTAAGACTCCTCTAAACTGTGACATGTGAAATGTTTCTGCTGAAATTTTCCGAAATCTTACGATTCGTAAGACGTTTTTTTATTAATAGTCATAAAATTTGTCGATGACTATTTGTTTTTTAATTAGTAGTCATGTCGATGTTCCCTGCAGTCAAACTCCCTTTTCTTCCAGGTCGTTTTTTTTTTTTTGTATCTTTTTTTTTTTTTTTTTTTTTCGTTCTAATAATGGCAGTTTTAGGTAATCTTCAATAATCTAGCTATTTCTCTTTCAGATTCCACGCGAATTTTCTCAGGTAGTCTTATCATTTCTTAACATAAACTTTTTCAATTTTTAGAAAAAGGAAGTAGATCTTAGTAAAATTTATGTCATTTTTGAAAGTTACAATTAGTGCAGAAATGTTGCCCGATTCATGTTAAATACACAAGCTTAAAATTTGTGTATTGTACACAAATGCACAAATTAGTTAGTGGTCTGATAATTTCTTAGCTCACTGTATCGGGCGTTCTGCGATTTCCGTTGCGTCTTTTTTTGTGAGAGTCGTAGACTGAATACTTATTCAAACAGATGAATTTCAGATAATGAATCACTGGGACTATATCTTTGCTTCTTAATTTCATTAATAATTAACTAGAATGAAGTATATTAAAAATAATTTAATGGATTTAAAATGCCTTAATATTACATAAACCTTATTATTTTAGCTAAGTAATAAATAATAGAAATTGTATCTGTAAATAATATTTTTCTTTATTTGGAAAGTGAGAACTTGATTTTAAAATTTTGATTCAATTCTAACTAAACACATTGAACAGACATTTTTGTGTTTATCACATAACTATCAAATTGTTTTTACAAAACTACGAAAAAACGATTGTCACGTTGTCTTTCAACAAAAAAGATATATGCGTAATCCCATATAGTTTTCACATGTACACTCTTCGTATAAATCTCCTGAAACTTGCAAATTTCTTTTCAATCAATCGATACGATATCCCAATGTTATACCCGCAGTGGTATTACGAGATATGTGCTATTTAACACTAGAAAACATTCACATTGGTGTTTTTAAAACCAAATTTCCACTATCAGAGAAACGTAAATATAAAGATAAATGAAAAATAAATAAATTTATGCGCTCAAATTCTGCAGTCATTAATCAAAATGACTTTGCAAATGTTGTTCAATTTAATCCTTTTAAAATACACTCAATCTTAAGTTGATTATAAATAATAATAATATAAATGCGGCTGTAGTGATTATCTAAATTCCTAGCTGTTTCTAATTCTTCTCGGAACTATTATACAACTCTTATTTAACAATTTTCTTCTCCGTCCCCTCCCCTTTAATTCTGTTCTATGATGATAGCCTCATTATTACAAAATTATAAGGCTATTATAGCTAAATATTGCTTAAGTTCAAGAGTTCAATAATTTGAGATCTATAGACTGGAAGTCGTATATAAACTGCTGCTATGCCTAAAAATATGTAATGTGTTTCAGTGTCATTTTATGTTCACATTCTTTTAAATGGTTAGTCTTAAAGACAAAAATACTGGTCTTTAAGATTAGCATTGTAAGATAGGAAAACGTGATTTATTTTTATATGGGAGTTGTTACTATTATACCCTTAGTATGAGAAGAAAATTAAAGTGTTCTTTTGACTATTCAAATATGAACAGATGCTTTCGAGAAGTTATTGATGTATATCGAAATATCTAGTGTAGCTGCATATCAAACGCTCAAATAAAAAGAGATAAGCGTTCTGTTTTTATAGAAAGATTTGTCGACGTAACTTTCAAATATGTATACGATTCCATGAAATAAGATATTTTTTTTATATAATGAAATTTTCTTGAGCAAGGTTTGTAGAATTTAACGTAAATAATAAAGTGTTATCGTTGCATTTGTGCGAATTGTTTCCAAGAACTGTACACCTCAAGCAACCATTGTTTTTGGATGTTGTGAATCTTATCTTTCTCTAATTGATTGATTGAGTGTTCATTAACGCAGCACTTGGAAGCTACACGAAAGCTATTGGCAGAATGCCATAGGGTAAAGAGTTCAGCCTAAGGGCTTTGAGTTACAAACAGCGCCCTCACCAGGAGACAACCACCACCACATTTAGCCTTTACTGGCAAAAATATTTTTTTTTGTTTTACAATTTTTTACAACAATAAATAATAAGAACAACAATAAACAGTAAATTTTTTACAACAATAAGCAGTACATGTTGGAGAAAAAAACAGATAATAATACATAATTTCGAAATGCAAAAGAAAATAAAAGCTAACAATGTGTTTACAAAGTATAACGTCATAGTTCTAATATAGTTTTATTTTTCTTTGTTTCTTCTTGAAATGCATATCAATCTGTATTCCATTAACGTCACATTTTTTCGCTAACAACGGATGTAGATACTATTACTCACACCCAGTCAGTATGCAGGCGACAACTTTGTTGCAAGTCATAAATATAAAATGGAAAATTGAAATACTCAGAAGTGAAATAATTGACAAAAATCTTAACATATATACAAGGTAAACGATTATAAGCACTCAAAAAAGAAAATTGAGGCTTCTATTCAACAACTGGATAGTTTAAATGAAAACTTTTGGTAAAAGAGCAAGAGAAAAAATAATGGTCAGCATCTCTAACAGAGCCACAGGAACATAAATTTGTATTTTTAAAATTGAAACGATTTAAAATACAAACGAAGGGACCATGGTCAGTTAAGAAGCGAGTAATAAAACCAGAATTGAAATAAAAACTCGAATTTGGTCTTGGAATATAGGACTGAACCTGAATCCCAGTATTACAAATTGACTACCAAAACTCCAAGTTAGAGAGAAGCTTATTTTTTTAAAATCTTAACTTTATGAGATCGAGGGGCAGGGACATTCATTCCCTCATTCAGTGAAAACGAGTTTTGCAAAAGGAAATTGATGCTTTTGGCAACGGATCTCGTAATTCTGAACCTCTGTCAAGTGACAAGGGTGATATATGAGCTGGTACCTCCCTTTCCAACAGTCCACACCAAGCTAACAGGAAAATTGGGAATCTCGATAGATTTAACGTGCAACAACCCCGCTACACGGTGGGTCTTTAGCGGCATGAGGATCGACAGAAACAACGTCGGCTATGCGTTCGTGAAAAGGAATCCTCGGCTAGCGCGGCCTCCCATCTTATACAAATCAAACATAATATCAAACGTTTGTAGATTTGTTGACGTTTCTCGATTTTGTTCTATTCCAGGGAGTGTTGACATTATTGGTAAATTAGTTTCAACTTTAAGGGAACACGGTACTCTCAAAATGATCTAAAGTAGATTTTTAAAAAAAATTCTTTAATAATATTGATCGAATATAATTATCTTTTGATTGGTGCATTACTTTTCCAAGTATGAGCATTAGAAGTCTTAGGAAGTGAAATTTAAAAATTTAGACAATAAAATTTTTAGACTTGACCATGTACCTTAAAGTTTAAAATATCTTCACCGATCCTGAGGTTTGTCATTCCTAAATTCACTTGATTACAATCTCACCTGATATCAACACAAGATACTTATTAGTAAAAAGGTGGAAAAAAGTTTTAAAATGAAGAATGAATTTTTTAAAATTATTGGGGGGGGGTACCTCTTTTTTTCATAGACAATTACAAAGTTTAAATTTGTGATCTTAAGAGTTTCAAAAACTAATTTTGGTTTCTTTAAATATAAATATTAATTGCTTGCCAATTGATTATTGTTATCCATGAGTAAACCACTCAACGTGTTTGAAGAAAAAATGTTTTACGTCCCGTTGTTGAGCAAAAATATTAAAAAAGAATATTTACAAAAGTATTTTGAATAGAAATGTTTTTTCCTTTTTATTTTTCAGTTTTTATAAAAGTTCTGAAACAGGAAACATTTTAACATTTGTAATATATATATAAAAAAATAGTTTAATTCCATAAATATTTTGAAGAAAGAACAGTTAATTAAATTATCTCGTTATCAAGCTATGTGTGAAAAGATACTCGACAATCCATTACTGCATTTCTCTGTAGAAACAAAAAAATTCCAAATGCATTTATTATTTATTTTGCTCTATCATACTAAATACAAATTCTTATTTTACCCAATTCTAAAATTATAAGAATAAAAAACAGTTAATTTCAGCATTTGCGTCTTTATTCTATATCTATAAGGTAATACAGTAATAAATCTATAATATTTTTTTTAAAAAATCACTGTCTGCTTCAACTCTCATTCAAACGGCATTTACTTATTTGGTAAGAAACCATAAAAGAAAATGCAAAATTTTACAAAATATTGAACATTACTGGATAACAGATTTTTAGGAATTTGATTTAAATTTCTGAAATCGCGTTGTTAGAAATTTTATCCAATCGCAGATGTTATCATTTTATTTGTTGTATAGAATGACAAACTTGATTGAATCAAATGCAACGAATACCTGCTTCTAAAGTCTTATTTTTTTGTCACGTCTTTAACAAACCGCTTCTTGTAAATTTTTTTCAATATCTTCAATAATACAAACCAATTTCCAATTTCTAGACGTGAGATGAATAAAAACATCCGATATTGTTTTGAATCAAATTTTGAAAGGGTTTTTTTTTTAAGTAATATTTTATGAAAGAAAAAAAAATGAGCTATATAGAAAAAAGATGTAAATATACAAGTACTATCCAAATGGTTTTCTCCCCTGAATATGTCATTTTCAATAAATCAAGGAATGTCTTGAATAATAAAAATGTTAGAAGTAATAAAAAAGACAAAATAAGAATTTTGTAAAACATATCGCAGTATAGCTCTATATTCTATTGATGAAAACTTACATTAATTATGAATATTTTCGCCTTATACATTTAACTTATCTTTTAATAAAATTTACTTTACTGTGGCTCATTGTGTGGATGAGTGAAAGTAGTTTTAACGAACAGAATAGAAATTTGGCATATTAAACAAAACTAAATAAGTTTTCACTACATTTATTTGAAAACTTCATATGATTTTCTTCATATTCTAGAATTACTCATAAAGTCCTTGAGTTTACTACATTTACTTAAAAACTTAATGTGATATTCTTCGTATTCGAAAAAACTGTTGCTTTTTCAAAACCTCGGAAATTTATTTTTCAGAAATGTTGTCTTTTGGAAGTAGACTCATTGAAAAAAAGTTATTCTTGCTAGGGCTGGTTGATATATTTTTTTTTCTATTCACCTGTGTGAAGAACGGTTGTGCAGTCTTGTACCAGGTTGGATGATGTCAGATATAACAAAAAGTTAATGCTTGTTAACTGATTGTATTTCTTTGATTATATTTATTGTTCTATCATTATATTTCATTCGTTTGGTAATCCGCATTTCATGGCATTTTTATTTATTTAAATTAGTTATTACATACACACATCAAATGTAAAAATTTTTACATTATCTTCAGTTCTGTTTAATTATTTAACACATCATTTTATGTTATTGTTTTATTCGCAAGATTATACGAAATTCCAAATTGTCAACTCTTACT
This sequence comes from Nephila pilipes, assembly GCA_019974015.1. Lineage (NCBI taxonomy): Eukaryota > Metazoa > Arthropoda > Arachnida > Araneae > Nephilidae > Nephila > Nephila pilipes. The sequence goes on from BMAW01022120.1 coordinate 25,123, forward strand.
CATAAGTTACTTTTAATATTAATAGTAAATATTATTGAATTTAAGTATTGTAAGAAGATCAGCAATACGAGGAGTGGCTATTAAATAATGAGGCTGACGCTGTTACAGCAGAAGTGTGCATGCGCGAAACGCCAGCTACCGACAGCTGTATAGAGTGAAGCCTTCTCTTTCGAATGCAGTGCTTCTCGTTTCTGTAAACAATTTCGTATACCCATAGCCTTCATTTTCATTATAGTAATCTTTTCGTTTCGCCGGAAAAAGATAAGTATGCAACGAATTGTTGTTAAATTTCCCATGCAACTTGGAAAAACCGGTACTGAAATTGAATGAAGTGTAATGAATGTTTATCGCGTGCACGTGTTTTTGAGTGGTTTAAGCATTTTCCAGATGGCCGAGAAGACGTTAAAGGTGACTCAATCCTGGGTCGCCTTCCCACGTCATAAACGGATGACAATATAAAAAAAAATCGATAATCTGGTTCTATCTGACAATCGATTAGGTATTCGTGCGAATGTTGAGACAGAAGGAATTGACGAAGAATCCGTACGGCAAAATCCCCCTCCTCCCCAAGCCAATGTGCCGTCTCATTCTACATTGTCTGTCAAGAGATTTCTGGCAAAGTACAGCATCCAAGATTTAGATCACCCGCTTAATTCGCCGGATCTTGAGCCATGCGACTTCTATCTGCTTTTTGAGGTGAAATCTGCATTAAAAGGAATAAGATTTAAGTCCGTTGGAGCTGTAAAGGACAAACGTCACGCAACCAGTAGGAACTGACAGAAGACTTCCAGCACTGTTTTGAACGATAAATGACTCGCATGGAGAGTTATAGGGATAGAAGAAGGATGTGTATTAAAGATGAAACAAGTAAATATGTATGAAATCCGAATAAAATTTTTACAGCGTCAGTTTCGTTATTAAAAATCCAAAACTTGCACATTTTATAAATAGTTTCAACTCCATTCAAAAATATCAGAGATGTTATTTTATAAACTGAAACTTTTTCTGTTTGGAAAAATTTTTAAAAAAAATTTAATCATTATATTTGTTAAGAAATTCTTGGATTAGTAATTTTTTTGTTTTGGTTATATTTATGATCAGATAAATTTTTTATGCCTTTTCTCCATAGAAACTGTTACTCTTTGTATAAAATAATTTATCGACGAGTTATAGATTCAAAATTATTCAGGAACTTCGTATTGTTTTTAGAAATGCTATAAAGAAGAGTCATTTTCATCTCTATCCATAGTGTTGCTCTTAAAAATAAAACTATATTTTCAAATAATTTTCATTAATTCGTTTCCTTAAAATAGGTTGTTTTTAAAAATTTAATTCAAAACTCTAACTCCCCATTTTAAAAATAAACCAGAGAACTTTGAAATGAGAAGATATTCAAATACACAAAATGATTGCATTAAATTATTTATCAGTCAATTCTCTCTCTTCCTAAAAATCTTCTGACTTGGTTTATTACTAATATATATATATATATATATATATTACGTCTTGTGACAATATTGAGCATCAACAAATCTCAAGAACCATTTCTTCAAATTGTTTGTTTGTGTCCGAAAAATTTATGTTATGTTATGTCTGTCCGAGAAATTTATATGAAATAACATACATTTGTCCATCCTATAGACAACTGTATGTTATTTGTTTCAGAATCTACAGAGATGTTAATTCCTTAATGTCTTTGCTTGGAATGGAAAAGCGTTTGACATTTCATTTGTTTTTGTATTTTTTAAGATACTCTTCAGATTATTTAATATTTCATAGCAACCACTTATTTTATTATAAGTGGATATTTTGTTTTATTATCATTTTATTACGAATTTTTTTCTCAATCTAATAAATATTTTAAGTTATTTAGTGTTCACTATTATTGTTATTATTATATTTGGCCTTTATTAATGGTATTTTTTCTGCAATAGCTTATATTCGTATTATTTTCATTCACTTATTATGATCTGTTTGACTCTGTGTTCTTTTTTTATTTTAGATTCAAATGTATATTTCTAATATGTTTATTGATACTACTCCCTGTTCATATTCAGAATTTTTGTGGCTTACCTCCAACCATTTATTCTGGTTGGAGGTAGCTAAGTTAATTGTTTTAATTCATTTTAGTTCGATGTTCTTAGTTAATTTTCACTGATGGAACTTCATATACATTTACTTTTTGCAAACACTGACATTTTGGTACTCCACCTTTGGCTAGAAGCTAAGACCTTCCCTCCATTTGGTCTAAATTTATATATTTGAATCTGCTATGTTATCTGCTAAACCATTCTTTCATTCTAGACTAATTTGATTTTCTCTGAAAATTATTGAAAAGAATATCAAAAAGTAGGCATCCTTTAAAAATATTTTAACTTTTTGGAAATGTTTTTAAAAATTCCCTATTATCTTCTTCAATTCTGTTTGTCGTTCTTACAATCTGTTGTATTCGAATGATAATAAGTATTTTAGTACTTTTATCTATTTAAATATTGTTATTTTCAATTGTTAAATTTTGTATAGAAAACATTTTGTAAGCTTTTATATGTTTCATGTATCATTATTTCCTATTTGCTTATAGGATTCTTTTTTCAAATTGTCAAATTTGCTTATAATCCATTTTAAATTTAATTTTTGTAATAAGTATTAGTAAATTTAAATTTCTGTTTAACTTAATGTTACCTTTCAAGATTAATTATAGCATCATTAAAATTATAAATCGTTATTTTATCAATTAATTTTTTTTTTTTTTTTTTTTGAAAAATTTATTTTTTTATGTAATAAAAACTTGAAGAAAAGCATTTCTTAATTCATGAACTGATAGTTACATCCCCATTGGTTTTCACTTTATACCTTTCACTTAGCTATTTTATTTATTACTTTATTCTTCCCTTGAAGGCTAATTTTGCTTGTCCCTTAAATTTACCCAAAATGTTATTTAAAAATGCGTCCTCAATAAATAAAAAAATCATGCTTACATTTAGATTGCTATAGTTTTTAATTCACTCGTGCGAAGTATAATTATACCAACTAATAAACTTGTAAAATGAATGAAATTAAATTAAGTTAAATAGTAAAGCAAATTGTATCATAATCATCAGTTCTTAATTTTAGAAATATTAAATATACATCACATTTAAGTTTGGTCTGCAAGAAGACGTGGTTTATTTATTTTGCTATGCGATTTTATCGAATTTATATGGTAACTACATAAGTCATATGTTGGATACTAGAATTTTTCCTTCCCTATAGCAATGTTACATCCATTTTACCACTCATACTAAGTACAATAAAATAAGGTACGTTTTTTGATCCCTTTAAATATGCAATTATATGTTCAATGAAATAGAATATCCTCAATAAATGTAATGAAGATCAATCAATAGTTAGATGCATTCAATAAATATCATTCAACAGCTTTAAAGAAAACTATGAAACAAAAGAATAAACTGCGAAAACGTCATCCAAAAGGGATATCAGAAAAGGGGAAAACTTGTTTTTCTGTTCAATTTCATGTTCCAAAATCTAACAATAAATTTTCTTTGGTATTTTTTTAAAAACAAAATCATTTAATTTTATTTTTATTCGATTCATTTAAAATAATTCAATAAAAGAACAAAAATTCTTATGCATAGTAAGTACATAAATCGTCAAAATATTTACAGTTGCTTTCCTGAAAAGGGATCATATTGCATACAAGTCATAGTAGCATTTCGATTAAATCCTCTAATATATCCCAGTCACCCTAAGTCATTTAGCTAGTAGAACATCGGTTATATCCAGTTGCCCATCTCTCGCCGAGGGAAATTCGCGCCGAGATAAGTTATAGCTTCTCAATGATAATGAGGTGATCCTATATCCTGTTAGAACAGTCCTGATCCTAAGATCTTGAAAATATTTTTCTTTTGACTCTTATCTTTGGTAAGATTTCTATCTGTTTCTTTTGCTTAATTAATAAATCTTAGATAATGTCCCAATAATTTGGATTAGTGTTAACGACGGAACTTTTTTGAAATCTATTGCAATGCATGTAGTTGCATGTTCATCAAGGATATAAGAGGAAATAATATATTTTCATGATAATAATATATTTTCATGTCTGATAATAATATAAAAAGAGGAAAATTACTTTACCATTAATTAATCTCATTAATAATTTTATTATTCGCGAGAGCTCTAGTTCCTCTATAGCAATATTTCCTGGGTTAAAAGCCTTTTATAAGTGGCTAACCTACTTTAAAGATAGCACAAAGGTTTTTAAAGTTATTTTCTTTGAATAAGAATCTCTTTTTTTTTACTGTAGGATTGTATTTTGATAGGAAGAACAGTTAATGAACTCTTTTAGAATATAAATGACAGTAGCTTCATAATCATGAAGGTGTTTGCTTACTTTTATTGAGAAATATTTGGAGAATACTTTCTCTTGTGGCAGAAATGACTTAAGGACTAGATAATATGAATGATGCATTTATGTAGAAAACAAATAGAGTACCATGTTTTAAAATATTTAAAAACAACTAAAAGGTAAAAAATGTTGTTTTTACCTAATGGAATGTATTGAATTAGCTCATCTGCCAAGAAGTTTCAGCAACAAACTTTTTTAAGAATATCGTCATTTTGTATTCAATATATCGTATAACTATATTTTTAACTGATTGCATTTGTATATCTGAGTAAATTTCTAAGAAATATTATTAAATATGAAATTATGTATTAATAAATATTAACAAAGGAAAGTGTTTTTCAAAAACATTAATGTAATATTTTATTTACTTATATAGTTTCCACACTAAAACTTTCTAACCTTATCGACAAGAACTAGTTATGGGACTTCCAACTCTCTTCAACAACCACGACAGAAGTCCAAATATCTTAGTAACTTGCACGAGGGAAGGACTCATGTTATTCTAATTCAAGCCTGACCTACTCAAAAGACTTTATGGGGAGCTTGTGTGTGTGTGTGTGCGTGCGTGCGTGCGTGCGTGTATATGTGGGTGATGAATTCGATTTAATTTTAGCTCTTCTTTTAACGCCAAATCAAATTATCTCATTAAAAATTACTGCTACTTTTACCTCTCGAGAAGCATTTAATTCTACAGAGTTTCACTAGAGAAATCAATTAAATTAAGGAAAATTACTTTCTATAGAATTAAATGTATTTGCACGACATATAATTTTAAAAAACTGTCCTGCAGTTACAACACAATAGCGATCAAAAGACACCGAATAGTCAGTCTGTCTGGGATAATATGCTTCTGGATCAAATATCTTAGATTTGCAGAACACAGATTAGCTGTTACTTCGCATTCTTTCCCCATACCTAGTAATGCACACGCACGATCTTTAGTGGGTTATCGCCCATTCGCTCAAGACGGTCCAGACACTTTTTAAAATGTGTTCAGCTTTGTAATTGTTTGTGAACAAAGATATCGGAGAAAAATTGTTACGATAAGTTGACCTAATGTACTGTGATATTCCCATAGTAATGGGATGTAGGACGAACGACTCACGGTGGAATAATTTTTGGTACTTTTTCGTACAATAAAAGTTTAAATTTTTATTCAAATCACCCATCTCCTCGGACTACAGGTTCTTTGGGTGGGCCGAGGGTTGGGCAGGTTGATAATAGCTCTACAAAAGGAGACCAGACAAGTTTTCTTCGAACCTAAATGTTGAAGCCTCGAAACGCAGCCGGTTCTCAAGGTCAACTTCCCCCTTCGCCAAGGGGTAGAAAAACACTTCTCAAAAGGCGGTGCGAAATACCCCACTTGCCGAAACGTTTTTATAACGAGGGATATATATTTGTTCGCTAATTGCTTAAAATAGAATTTTGAAAGCTATCGACGTAATACAGAGAGAGAGAGAGAGAGAATTTAACTATTTGAAGGAAACAAAATGTCATTAATCGGATGAACTGAATTTGTGGCCAGTTTTGGATTTATATAGTTTTTCATATGTTTAAAATGAAGACAGAAAAACAAACAACAGAACTGAAATATTTCAAGTTTGAAGATTATAAGAGTTTTTGTATTTTTATTTAGCATGAAATTTTGCAATTCAGAGAAGTAATTACACAAGTTATGAGCTTCAGCAAAAATCCAAAAAATTCCAGAGAATCATTCAATTGATAATTGAAAAGAAAAAAATGGTTAATTGGTTATATTACATGTATTCCAGATCAAATTGTAATAATTCGATATAAAAACCAACGTTTTTAAAAGCAACGTTTTTATATGGTGGCAAAGTTTATTAGAGAAAATTATTGAAATATTAGTTAATACTGTTAGTTATTTTATCTTTAAAATTTACTTAAAAAGAGACATTTGTGAGCGTATTAAAAAATTCATAATATAAAATCAAAACATGCATTTGAAAGTTTGTAAGTCATTCTATTAAAAAAAAAAATGGGAACCAGAATTCAGAAAAAATTATTGTGATAAGACATGGCGCCTAATATTGGAAACTTTCTTTCTTGCGAATGATTACTGACTAAAAGTCAGCAACCCTTACTATCTCGGAGATTGTAAAGGGGAGATAGTATCTCCCCTTTGTGAGTACAAAAGGTTTACGATAACCTCATGCTGCGTGGGGAGTGCCCGGTGCTCCCAGAGGGGGAAAGAAATTTTTCCCTGAATCCTAAAAGCGCCTCGAGGAAAGAATATTTTGACTTATTAAAATTATTGAAATATGAGTTAAAACTTGTCGCAAACGAATAAATATTGCATTGTTAGGCGAGTACGAACGATTCCCGAAATTTCAAAGCTCTAGCTTGATGGGAAGTTGGTTAAATTAACGATCGAAAATTTGATGACACACACACACACACACACACACACCAAGTGAAATTCAGAAAAACGTTGTAAAAAGAAATATATATGAGAGACGATCTCAAATTATTACAATAAAGTTTTGAGCTCTAAAAGAATTAATGCATTCAATGTAGAATTTAGTGTTAACTGTTGAGTAATTCTATAACTAACTATTGAGTAAGTCTATAAGTTGAACAATATTTATGATATTTTTACAAACTCTTTTCCAAAGCAATATAAAATTCCATCTTTTATATTTAGAGTACTATTCATTGAGAATTCATTACAAAGAAGGAGGAAAGGTGTATTAAATTAGGTTAAAATAAAGTTTTAATTTTGACGTTCTTTTATAGTATTTGATGAAAAGAAAGGAATAAATCAAAAAGGAAAATAAATCGAAAAATATGTGAATTTATGGAATTTCTTTGCTTGTTGAATAGAAAAACAATTTTGAAGATTTAGTAATTACTAGTAAAAACAAATGCTTATTTATCTAGGTCATTGACATTGCTTTATTTCAAAACGTAAGTAATTATTTTTGTATTAGCGTCTCCTATTTTATATATTTATTTCAAATCTCACTTCATATATTTATTTAATCGTCCATATATTTATTTATTTCAAATATCACTTTTTGAATAATAAATTATTTTTGATACAAAGTGCTCTTAATTTGACTTTTAGGATTCAATATTCAACATCAAAAACTATTAATCGTTTTTATCTTTCTTGTCGTTAACGAGATAATCTCTCAAGTAATAGGGAAAACGAGATTTTTCTTAGTTGCTTCAAAAATAAGAAGAATTAAGTATAAAAATTAAATTATTGAGAATGATTGGTATTCCAAAACAATCTCTGTATAACATTTATTGTGTTTAAAATTTTTAACTTAAGTAAATTTCTTGAAATTAAATAAATCAACCTCGTTATAATAAGAGAGAAAATATTCTAAAAGTGGCATGATATTTCAAAAAGTAATGAATTTAAATATCATGTTTGCAAGCTATTTTGTATTCATAATCTTCTAGATTAGTGTGACAAAAATAAAACAAATTCTAGTAATTTGTATTTGAGTAGTTGAAAATTATAGAATTCATTGAGAAAATATGATTTATCACATTTTTCGGTTTAAATTTTGTTTCTCACCATTTAATAGGTTTCGCGTTTCACTAGAACTGGTAATTTGAAAATAAAATGCTGTAAATTGGTTTTTATAAGTCTCAATTTTCTGTAAATGTCAAATATTTTTCCCCATAGAATTTCCTATTATAAAATCTTAAAAAAAAAATAATACCGTAAAATATATTTAATGGTACCAGTTATAAGTTTTTCTTTTTGTTTTTCCACAGTCAGGTATAAAATAAGAATATGCTTATGGATTATCACCGATCGGTTTTTTAAGGGTTTATTTTACCGTCAAAAGAAATTATTACTTTTTCCAACGTGTTTAACTGCATTTACCGTACTTTCTGTTGTTTTTGTTTTTCTTTTCTCTGTGAAGCGTAATTTCTGTGCAGCGGTGTTTTCTATAAATTAGCGCAAAATGGATATTGATATAACGATTTTTTTATACTATCGATCGCCATCTTTTCCCCGCGGCGGTGGGGCTCATTTTTGCTATCAAGATATTTGTGAAATTATAAACTAATTAACATCAAAATTAACATGCACAAAAAAAAAATGTGTCTTATTTTGGGAGAAAATGAGATTAAGTTAATTAAGTGCAAACATCGCTTCAAAGCAATAAAAACATTTCCACAAATGTAATTTTCTTTTTACACCAGATGTTTCAAACAAAAACACACATTCAATTTGTAATGTATTTTCATATACTAAATTTCCAAAAATTACAGTAAAAATTTCGAAATTCTCTGAAATTGCTAAATATTTTTCTCGACATGCTAATATTCCTTGAATAATGCATTTTATTTATAATAACCGAAAGAAATTGCACTGCAAACTTTTTTAAATACAATTAATCAATTCATTATGTAGATTTATTTTTTTTATATTAAGTAGGCAATATCATATATGAACAAAATTTGAAGAATTAATTGAAAAAAAAAGTATTGTTAAAATTATATTTTTATAAATTGTTAGTGTTATGGAGAATTCTAAAAAACTTTTAAAGAGATAATGCATAAGGGATAATGCAAAATTAATTTTGAAAAAGTGAGCCTGCATGACAATATATGATGTGAATGTTTTCAATATAATATACCTACCATAAATAATTCATAAAGATGTATTGGCTAATTCAGAGATATAAAATAGATAAAAGGGTGATCTGATCGTATAGGCATCTCCTTAATCTTTTAAAAGAGAGTTGAGCTATTTGCTCGTAAAAAGTTTTAGCAACCACTTCCTGTATCCGAAGAAGAATAGCTTCCTCAATGATTCCCTCCCTCCTTAGCGGATGTATTGGTTGAAAGACACTTAACGGTCCTAACATCCGAAATCTAATCCTCGAGGAACGTCGCCGCTTCCGTTCCGGGGTTCACTTTCAAGCGTCCTTGTCTTTGGCTACTCTTCATCTGCTTAAAACAAAATACTTTACAAGAACAAAAAATTAAAAAGGAAAATAATAACTGTTTATTTAGAATGCAAAAGAACAAAGATGTGCATAGTTCCTTTCGATATGGAGATTTCATTTTTTATATATGACCCTAAAAAAATCTGATAATCCTCAGGGTCAGTACTGACAATTGTGTGAGTTTCATGTAATGTTTTAACATATTTGAAACTTTTAATACGACATTTCGGGGAATCTTTACTTAGAGGGGTTGAAGGTTTTTTCGAAACGTGCCAAGATCGCCAAAAAAAGCAATTAACGTTCCTGAAGCTTTTCACTTTTATACTTGAATCCTGTTCGCTGTGTTCACAAGACCCTCTAGATTGGAGGAAAGAAATGTATTCTGGCACTTTCTTCTGGCATCCTACAATTGCACAGTTAACTTCAAAATGTTACTTATGTTTTTAGAGGGCGTTAGCTGCAGGGATGAATGAGCTTTAGCACAAAAAACTCACACTCGGGTTTTAATATAATGAAAGTAATTGGTATAAAAATTACATCCATCAAACCTATCTATTTGCTTAAATTTAGATCAAACACATTCTATATGTAATCCAAATTTGTGATCTTTAATCGATTTATTTCATAACCTACGTGTAAATACGATCATGGTTATTATGCTAAAGAAAACTTACATTATTAGCTCAAATTTAATTATTTTTCTACTCTTCTAATTTTAAGAGAAATTTTTGGTCATATTCTGGGGAACTTTTTCGATTATTTTTTTTCTAAGTTTCAAATTTCTTAAGAATATATTTCTTAAATCATGAGCATCACAAAAAGAGAGAGAATCAAAACTGCAATTTAATTTTTAACTTTTTCTCATTCATTCGTGATTCATCGCATTGGAATTTTAATAATTTGCTGTGATGTGAAGAATTGAAAGTTCATTGAATAATTACTAGTTTTAATATGCAAATATTTTGAGCATCATGTCATTCCCAGATCTCTTAAAGATTTTTTTTATTTTATTACTTTCCAGTTTCTTGAAAATGTTTGAACAAATATGAATGCATTTATTATTTAGTTCCAATTTCACAAAAGAGGAAAAAAAATTAATAAAGTACAGGTCTTTTCACAGATTTTTTGCACATTAAATCTTTGAATATAAAAATACGCATAATTTTATACCAAACATGTTTCGAAACGGAAAAAAAAAAAAAAAAAAAAAAAAGGTATGAATATATTGTATTAATATCACTTGTCCTTTTTTACTACCTTTTTTACTTAAATTACTACCAAGGTATATTTTATGAGTTCATTTATTTTGTGTGACGAGAATGGTAGGTAAAACTCTGTACGAAAAGGCTGCAGAAAGATTTGCTGCGAATAATATTTACAATAGAACCTTCTAAAGATTTAAAAGTATTCTTAAATGGTTCGATCAAAATTTAATTGCCATTTACTTGGATGTAGGGATTTAAAAATATGTGGGAACTTATTTTTACATTATTTTCTTATGGAAAGGCTTTATTTTGTGCATTTTTCGACATGAAAATGAGCACTAATTATATAGTATTTTAAAATCATTGTATAAGCGTATTACAATTATCTTTCTAGCTTTATAATAACTAGCATTAAATAAATAGTAGTTCAAGTAAACATAATTTTTATTGTCTATCTTAATATAATCAATATATTTATGATGAATTTCCTACAGTAATTTTTAGTTTAAAAGTACAAATCTTTTTTTACTTCTACTTTGATTTAAACGAAATCTACTTTTGTTACATGTCAATTTCAATCGAGGTAAAACATAAAAAGGAAAAGTGGTGCAGATGTAACAACAAGTACACTCAGGTGCAAATGATATAAGATGAAGTACCACTAAATGGAAATGAAAATAAATAAATTCAGGTATACATTTTTACAGTATCTTGTAGAACTATAGATTATGCATGTTAACCAGCCAATTACAATTCAAAAGCTCGAAGCAATCGTTTCTGCCTGCTCACCCCTCAAAACCTTAGAGATATTCATTAGAAGAGATAAATTCATTCTGTCTCTTCCCCAAAGCACCCAGATACAACCGCAAAATAATATTCAAACGAGAAAGCCATCACTCTGCCTCCAACCAACAAATATTTTGAACGAAATCATCTTTTCCCTGTAGAAATACCAAAGAGAAGAGAAAAATGACTCCTTTGAATTGGACTGACTCCCTCCGTGAAAATAATTTGCATTAATTATCCCTCAAATTCTTTTCAGAATCTTCCCTTGCTAATGATTCGATTCTGAAAGAATAAAATGGAGATTTTCTTCGAGTACCAGTCCTGGCCTTGTTGTTACACGTGCTTCTCGCCTTCGTTGTAGAAGACTATCGAATTTAATGTGTTTTCCATGTAAATCTGGAAGAGACCCGATTGCGTTTAATCGAAATTATTTGTTCGCAAACTATTTCTAAGATATGATTAGTAGTGATTAGTAAAGAGTTGCTTTTAATTTAGAATTTCAAATTAGAATGAATTGATTGCAGGCATTTAGAAGGAGAGCTAGATGATATCGTTAAGTGCAGGATAAACTCCACATTCTTCAAATTTCAAATAGGCTCAGATATATTTTGGAAGAGAGAAAAAGTAGAACTTGGTGCTTTTTGAATTCTAAAGAATAAATCATTTTCCTATTAAAAAAGGCGTTGAAAATCTGCACCATCAATTGCAACAAGGAAATTTTCTTGTAACATTCAAACAAAATATTTTTAATGCTGTAGAAATTCCTTTTTTTTTTTTTTGTTTTTGTTTTATCAGAAAAAACAATACTCATCATTATTTTGAATGAACTCATAATTTTAAGTGAAAATTTTGCTAAAAGCCACATATTTATGGAAAGGAATAAATGTGGTATATTTAAGTAAACGGTATTTAAAATTAAAGATACCATCCACTCACATTCTAGAAATATTGAATAATGAATTCAATATATTCAAATTAGAATCTTGAGTGAAATCCAATACTTCCATAATCATAACTATCTTATTTATATCCAGAGACTTAAGTCGCTAGTGCGATGATACCTCATTGCTTCAATCTCATCTTCATGTGCATCGTTATTTTCTCCAGCTTTCAACACAGTAACGACATTTTGAAAGAAAGAATAATTCAATATGTAGAATACGTGTGTAGCTTTCAGTTACAAGAAAAATTCTGAAAATCGGGGAGCAAAAAGGCATTATATTTAAATCAATCACTGTATAAATCAATATAATTTTGTATAAATAGATAAAAATAATTTTGTAAGGCAAGAAATTTAATTGACGAGCAGAAAACTTGAATATCACGATATGCTTAAATACTTATATCATCAATCATTTCTGAAAATGTGATTGCGCAGCATCAGTAATTTAGAAATACAACTTACCTATAGACGGATGCCAGAATCCTTATTTAACTCTTCATAATAACATTTTATTGAAAATTACTTTTTATTATTACAGAATGTGGTATATTTAAAACATATGTTGAGCAGTTAAACTAAGTAAGATTTCATTTATGTTCTGACTCTAATGTTTAAATAATTTTTTTTTATATCTGAAAGATATTCCTGGTTTTTAATTAGTAGTTCCGTGTTTTGGAAATATAAATAGAACATTTTTAGGCAATATTATGCCTGATGACAATATTTCGAATCCATTATTATCTCACAACATAATTTATTAAGTTATCCAAACTATATATGATATAAATATAAAACTAAATGATAACGTAAAAATTTTGTAAAAAAAGTTAAATCAACATATTTAAATAGTTAATTTATTTTAATATATCTTACAAATTTTTAAGAGTACTTGTATTTCCTTGATGATCAGAGATACGCTGAATATCAGCTTAATTAGATATACCAAGTTAATGACGAATTAGGCCTCCTCTAACATTGATAACGGCAACCACAAGACGAGACATATATTCAACAAGTTTGCAGTAGCGTTCCATAGGCTTGCTAAACATCATCTTTAGAGCTGTTTATAATTCAGTATAGGTCGCTGGTGTTGTATGATGTGCTTCACATCTATCTCAAAAATATCCCAATTGTGCGCAATAGGATTTAATTCTAGGCTTCTAGATTGCCAAATTATGACAGAAATGTAAGAGGAATATTCATCCATCCAATCGGTAGCCAACCGGGACCCAAGAGAAGTGCAGTTGTCTTACTGGAATATTCCATTGTCATATGGGTGTCAGTACAATGAAAATTGGTTAAGAAGATCACCCAGTAGCTCTACGTACAGAATCGCATTGAGGGAGGTTGGCACACATACCAAATATATCCCATAAATTGCCAAGAGAAAACCCCTCAGACCGTGGGTGAACCACCATGATCTTGAACATTTTTAACCTGACATGCTATTTGGAATCGAGATTCCTCATTTAATGCTACCCATTTCGATTCCCTTGTTATCTGTGTTCTCTTGCCCAGGAAAGATGGGCAGCCCAATGGCGTGCATTAAGCAACAGTACTCCTTAAAATCCTTGAATCTGAACGATTATAAGTCAAAGTGTTTGGAATTCTCTATGTGTAATCTCAATAAAAATAAATCAAACACCTGAAATGTTTACCGACAACCAATACGAAGTCTGTGCAAACAGTTCCAGCAGTTCGACAAGACCGATATCTGACAATAACTGCGCCACGTCTGAGGGACAGCTGTGTCACAAAATTAGGTTCCTCCCTCACAGCCGCTTCAGGAGTAAAACTCCTAACAAACCTTTTACAGGAAGCAGCCATATTGGTCCAAATGCTAGCTGACCAGTAATTTGCATTCCCCTCACATTTACGATTGAACATATTCGTTTAATCTGGAGTTAAGATTGTCAGAATTTGAATTTGGAACCGAGGACTAATGTGACATTCAGTGACGAATCTCGGTTTAGTATGAATTCTGATTTCCATTAGCTAACGATATGGCAAAAGCATGGAACTCATTTTCACCCAGGAAACATCACTGAGAGACATCGGTTTTCGTCAAGGGGAGTCGGCGTGAGAAGGCATCACGCTGATGGCTAAACAGACTTCCATGTATTTGAAACGTGATATGTGTCTGATAAAAGATACAGAGATGAGGCTTTTGAGGCTTATGTTCATTAGTTTAGAGATAATATCGGTGTTAGCTTCATATATATGAATGAAAACGTGTCTTATCACCATACGGGGCTGATCAACGACTTCATAGAAGAGAAAATACGCGTACTATAGCTTGCTTATTCTCCTGACCTGAATCCTATCGAGCACATGTGAATTATGTTCTGGGGATAGTTTGTAATTTGAAAGCAAAAGTATAAGATCAACTTTTCACTTATTTTCCTTGATTGGATTTAATTTCGTTTTAATTAGATCATTGTTTAGTTTCAATCAAAGATTAAGTAAAAGCAGTAAAAAGTTCCATAAAGTATTTATTTTTTCAATTTAATTGAAAAAAAATTGAAGGCACATTTCGAAGTAATATTTATTTTCAATAATAAATAGGATACCGTTAGCTCCCAAATGCAATTATACTTCTTCCGGTTGATAGTGGACATTATATAGAACATATTTCCTTTATTGCACCAGACCAGACTATAATATATTTTTTCCTCCTTAGACAACTAGTATAAATAATATATGTAGATCATGAAATATATCTAGACACACTTTGGCTTTAGGAAAACTGTGGCAGTTTATTATATTCACCATGTTTCATATTAGATATTTTATATAAATGCAAATGTTTTCTAATAAATATTCGCAAATTTTTACAAAACTGTAAAAATTTTCACGTGTATTAAAATAGTAAATTCTTTTTTTTTTTCATTTCATAATTTAAAATAATAGTTTTGTGAATGATTATTGATTTTTGAATCTTTTAACAGAAAAATATCTTGAAGTGAAAGTTTTACCACGTGCTATTTGATTGTAACAATAAGGAACTTCTCAAATAATAATTGGAGATTATAAATTGTTCTTTATATATAAAATCACCGTTTCTATCATAAGAACATCAAATTATTTAATGCATTTTCTTAATGACTTTAGTTCCTTTGGTCATGTTTGGAGGCCAAAATGCAATTACAGTTTTTACACATGAGTGAATGCCATTCTATATTATAGCCCTAATTCTAAAAACGAGTGTCATGAATATGAATATTATTATAATCTCCACAGATAATATATACAAGATTTTGCTTACAATAGACAGACGGATATCTGTAATTCAAACTTTTGGATAATTGAATTTCAGCCCGATTATCAGATTTCCGATATAAAGCGATGTAAAGTTTTGTGGATAATTCAAATATTTCATTTTCGTACAATTTCTGATAGATCATTACGACAAAAATAGTTCGTGGGTTTATTTACCTAACGTGCATTATTTATTTATAGGTGTTCCTAAGGATAAAAGAAATAAGAGGAAATTTAAATAGATGTCACTTTAAATGTCGGAGGAAATTTATTTAAAACTGAGCTTAAACCTGCTTTCGACAATTCAAAAGAGGTAACTTCTGATTCAGATATTCATATGAGTCGCTCAGAAGCCAATGCGGTTAAGTCCAAAACACAAAAATTGAGAAAATTAATGTTTTTTGATACATTAGTTTTTAAAATTCTTGGTTTATTAATTTAATTAGAAAAGTGTATAAAGTCTTTTTTCGAGGTGTAAACTCTGCAAAAAAACAAGATATGAACAGGATGTGTAAATAAAAACATAAGTATTTATTGAAATAATGACAGCATCTTAAACATTTTAGGACTTATACCTTTTGGCAGCTGAAAAAGATAAGAAATTTATGCAAAAATAATAAAATAACATTTATTGTCATAAGTTTTATGTTTATTCATCATAACAAACATCATCTTCTTCCGAATTATTTAAATGTAAATCTTGATCTCCACGTGTTGTCCTTAATGTCCTGTAAAAAGTCGTGTTTAATTGGAGGTATATACTTTAATAAACACATGATGTCTTTTTTTGTTTCTCTTGAAATTGTTCTGCCATTAGGATATAATATAGGTTGAGTTATATTTTTTAAATTTACTGGCCTACCTATTTTTGTTTTTTTTTATATCAATTACATGAAAGGTATCATCCTCGTCAAAATTATATTTGAACTTAATGCTGCTTGGGTTTGACCTTTCCAATTTTATCCATCTCATATTAAGCCAATTGACTGTTAGTCCACTTGTTGATTTTTTTCTGTTGGTAACATCTTCTTCCAATGGTTTTGTGGAAAGAAATTATTGTGGATTCATTTCGACAACTCTGAAAGGGTTCTTTCTTTTACTATTTTGTATTATATGATACCAGTCACTAGGGTTATAAATATACGGAATTGTTTTTGCATAAGCTTCTATAACTGCAATATCAGCATCATTGGGCAAATAACTGTGCCCACTTAATAAAAATTTAAGCTCAATTGATTCAGCTTTTATATCTTCACTCTGAACCAATTTCAGTAAACTTAACACAGTTTTTATATTTCGATTCTGTCCTGAACATGAATCTGAATACATTATAATTTTTTGAAAATCCTTTGCGTACAATTTAATGTGTTTAGTTAAACACGATGACACTTCTTGTGAACCCGCGATGCTTGGGTTATAGGCCAAACATACATGTAGCCCTCGTTAGTCTTTAAATCATGGCAACCAAGATTGTATACGTATAAGTTTCTCTTGCAATAAGCCACTGATGTGGATAGTTTCGGAAATGATAATGCTTTTTCTAAATCAAAACTAAACACGTATATTTCGTCTGAAGCTCTTAATCGATCATTAGCCTTACTATTATGGGCAATTTTTGCATTTCGCAAGTGTTCGTCATGTTCAACTTCAGCAGCATTTTTTTCTTCATCTATTGTAGATTGTTTTTTTATTACCAAATAATCACATTTTGCACAAGTATCTTTTGAAGGTTGCTTAAAATGTAAGTTAAATTTTGTCGAAAATATAAGGTAATAAAACTTTTCATTTACTGGTACAATTTGCTCTTCATTACATTGTTCGACATACAGGTTATACATTTTTGCAATAGAAAGGTCTGAATTTAAGTATCTGCGTCTGGGATTGTTTTTGATAACACAATAATTTTCGCAAACACTCCAACATAATATTTTTGTGTTTTGACGCACATGCATAAAACTCAAACAATTCTAATTAGAAGTAACGGTTACAGTTACTATGAATTTCTTGTTTTTCAGTGTTACCAACAAATATTGAAAGAAGAAGAATAATTTAATCTTTTTTTTAAAGTTTATGTAAAAAAATATTGATAAAAGGTGGACTTATTCACAATGGCTTCTGAAATTATTATACAATATATTCAGAAGCTATTAAAAAAAGGGCTGTCTAACCTAGAAAAAAGTAACCAACGAGTAAATCCTTTAATAACTAAGAAGATTATTATTTATTTCATCAAAATTTCCAAAAATCAGAAAATATCAAAAAATGGACTTAACCGCATTGGCTTCTGAGCGGCTCATATCAAGGCTATGTGACGACTGCTTTTAATTTTATTTAATTCAACGGTCAATGTTCTTTTTAATTAAATTGTTATTAATTGCGAAACTCCAACTGAAGATACGCAAGAGAATGATAAAATACTTAATCGATGAAGTATAGAAAAGGTCGATCTCCCTGGAACCCCAATTAATTCAACAATCCTAGATTATGATTTAAATAAGAAACCTTAGTTCACTCGTTATGATTCAATCACTTCAAGAAAAAGCCGATTCTTACTTTAATGCTTTAACTATAATTATTTTAAATGCACATAACTGATTAAAGTGCTTCAATCCAAATTATAAATCTCTTTCGCAAGTTAACAGGTCAATTGAAAAGTCCCCGGCCTGACACATAGATGGTGCTACTAGAATTAAATCCATATGTTTTTAGTTAGCCCTAACCCTCAAAAGAGGCGTGTATAAATTTGACAGTTGTCGGATCATTAGTTTGTGAATTATAGCATTTTGAGTGAAGCAACTTTAGTTATTGTGAAAAAAATGGATAAAAAGGAATTTCGCGTGTTGATAAAATATTGCTTTTTGAAGGGAAAAAATACAGTTGAAGCAAAAACTTGGCTTGATGCCGAGTTTCCGGACACTGCCCCAGGAAAATCAACCATCAAGGATTGGTATGCTAAGTTTAGACGTGGTGAAATGAGCACCGAAGACGGTGGACGCCCAAAGGAGGTTGTTACCGACGAAAACATTAAAAAAATCCACAAAATGATTTTGAATGACCGTCAATTGAAATTGAATGAAATAGCAGATACTCTAAAGATATCAACTGAACGTGTACATCATATCATTCACGAATATTTGGGTATGAGAAAGCTCTGTGCAAAGTGGGTGCCGCGCGAGCTCACTTTTAACCAAAAACAACGACGAGTTGAGGATTCGGAGCAGTGTTTGAAGATGATCAAGCGTAATAAATCCGAGTTTTTGCGTCGATATGTGACAATGGATGAAACATGGCTCCATCATTTCACTCCGAAGTCCAATCGACAGTCATCCCAGTGGACTGCACACGATGAACCCGCTCCAAAGCGTGGGGAAACGCAACAATCGGCTGGCAAGGTTATGGCGTTTGTATTTTGGGATGCGCATGGAATAATTTTCATTGACTACCTTGAAAAAGGAAGAACCATCAACAGCGACTATTACATAGCGTTATTGAACCGTTTGAAGGACGAAATGGCCGAAAAACGGCCGCATTTGAAGAAAAAGAAAGTGCTGCTACACCAAGACAATGCACCGTGTCACGTCAGTGAAAACGATGGCAAAAATCCATGAATTGGGCTTCGAATTGCTTCCTCATCCACCGTATTCTCCAGATCTGGCCCCCAGCGACTATTTCCTGTTCTCAGATCTCAAAAGAATGCTCGCTGGGAAGAAATTTTCGTGGAATGAAGAGGTGATCGCTGAAACTGAGGCCTATTTTGAAGCAAAGGACAAATCGTACTACAAAAATGGTATCGAAAAGTTGGAGGGTCGCTATAATCAGTGTATCACCCTTGAAGGGAATTATGTTGAATAAAAAAAACTAATTTTGCCAAAAAAATGTGTTTTACTATGTTAGGCAGGGGATTTTTCAATTGACCTGTTATTATCCTCTCTGTCTCCCTTTATTTTCTATCAATTTATTTCATTTATACATCACTATCTGTAAATCATTTCACTTAACTTCCACCATCATCTAATTTACGTAAACTCGTTTATTTGGGTTGAGAAGAAATTATAATATTATTCAATTCAATTTATTTCAGAATCCCCAAGGTTAGTGAAGAGGAAATTGCTAGCAATCCAACGACACAACTATATCAAAGTGGACTAAGATGTGGCATCGTTTAAGGAGATAACTGAGACAGAAATTAGTGCTCTTATAACGAAAAATAACCACGCATACGATGGAATATGGGGGAAAGGGGCGAAGAGGACCAAGAAATCCAGGAAAAACCTGTACCTAGCTCAGCAGAAGCTATTATTAAGTATACATGAGCTTCGGCGGTTTTTTGAAGGTCAGTCTAGTGTAGAAGATTCTATTTTTTCCTCACCTGACAGATTGGAATAATTTGCATTGACTCAAAGGCTGCATTCATAGAGAAATGTAAAAATACATGATTTTTTTTCAAAAAAAATCTTGTAAATGTTAGGTATCATAAATCTTTACTTTTATAATTGAATAATCGCTTAAAGACATTTGTCAAAACAATCATCCACTGAGGCCATGGCATTCGAATGATTAGGGATGCGAACTCATGCTCAGCGTTGTTTCCGAAAATTCGTGTCCTGAAGCCACTAGAAGGACTGAAGCACGTTAAATCTACCGGGGCTCAAAGTCCTCACTTTTGAATAGAGTGGAAATTAGGAAGGCCAAGTGCCTGTTCAGATGTATTCCCTGTCACTTAACAGATTTACAAAATTAAAAGGCCAGTTAATAGTAGTTCTCGTGTTGCTTCGCAGTGTGACTTCACTAAAATAATCAACGTTGTAATTTAAGTTTCTTGTTTTATGTACTTTAATTTTAGATACCTTCTTTTTCTCAAACGGAGAGTCAATTCAATTACGTCATAAAACTTCATTGCAAAAAATAGCTCGATACTAGAAAGTGTTAAAAAAAGATTTTATATTTCGACAAAAAAAAAATAGTGATACATAATTTCAACTTAAATGCGAATTCACGTCTACTATTGATCAATGAGGGGAATTAAGAAATATAAATAAAAAAATTAACAAAGAAACATGGATAGTAAAAATAGTAAAATAACATGCATTTTGGGCAATTTTTCTCTCTTGAAAATAATTTTTCAACTACAGCAAGAGCTCATTTTTATGTTGATGCCCTTCAACATTATAAAAACAAATATAATATTTATTTCTCCAAACTGTATTTAAATACATTATTTTTGTTTTAAAGGAACAATATATCAGCCATACATATATTTGATTTAATTTCAATTCAATTTCATTTAATTTCCCAATTAATGTATCAGTTTAACTTCTTTCAAAATAACGATCGACTGCTTTAATTTAACTTTTAAAATGAAATTATGACGAATTTATAATACTCGAATGCCAAGAGGTATGTTGCCAATAGTCCGTCCATTGATTCAAGTTTAGCTTTACTAAACAATCAATCAATTAATCCGCTGAACAGAGCTTCAAAACTATGTCTCACAAGACTTATGTTCTCCCAATGTGTTATTGAAGTATTTGGTTTGAATTGCGATAAATTATTTCAAAGCTTTTTATATGTACTATTGTTTGAAATTCGATGTTCTCCATGAATTAAAAATTGTACCATTTTGATAATAGTATTTGAATTAGGAATGCATATATATATTCGCTCATTAAAAAGAATTATAATGCATGTACGTTAAAAAACACACACATGATAATATATGATAGTAGAAAGTACTTTAATAAGATAACGAAGTGATTTTTACACATAATTGCTATAATAGATAGCTGGTTAAATAAGTGGTAACATGTATTTTCGTAATGATTGATTTTATGATGTATATGTGAATAAATTCATAATGAATGTGCATCAAATTGTATGACATAATAATATATATAATTCTAGAAATATCTCTTTTATAAGAAAATAAAATGGTTTTTAACACATATTTGTTGTATTAAATATTAGCTGGTTTAATAACACGTATTTTTTTACTGGATTGATTTTGGGTGGAACGTATGAATAATATTTAGTAATAAACGCGGAATTTGAAAAAAAAAAGAAAAGAAAACGTGATGTACAAATAAAATAATTCCATTTATTTCAAAAAAGATACTACGTACTAATTTCTTTTAAAATCACTTTTGTTATTGAAGTAACTTCAAAATTTTCCAAAGATTTGCTTTATTGACATTTTTTGAGAGCACTTATGATAAAATTTTGAAAGGCTTGAACACACACTTTTGAGGCTGACAGAAAGGGGAAAAAACTGATCTGCACTTTTCAATGAGACATTAATTCATGCATTCAGTAAAATTTCTTTTTACTCTCATTCATCCTTTTGTAAAAGCATACTTTGCGTAAAGAAATGAACTTAAAGCGCGAAATTTATTCATCAAAGAATTGAAAAAAAAAAGTACAATATTCGAGGTATAGTTCCGAAAAAAAATACTTATTACATGGACGTTTTTTTTTCTCTGCTTTTCCTTTAACTTACGATTGAAAATCCTCAATACAGAAAAATGTTAGAGAAAGACTCAGAATTTATTCTCTGGTAAAGACATCATTATTAGTAACAATAAAAAATGCTGTTTGTAGATTTATGTTAAAATAAATCATGACTATGCCCTACTAACTTGATTAGCAAAACTATCTAGAAAATTAAAAGTTGAAAAAAATTCCATTTGAAATAACATGAATAGTAATGAAAAGTTTAATTTTACTATTTTATAAACTATAACCAGAATAAAATATTATTTCCTTCTTTTACTTAGAGAGATTAAGTAGATTAAACAGATTCTTTTACTTAGATTAAACAGACTTCTGTTACTTAGACAATTTAGATTAAATAGAGAAAAAAAACAAAAACTAATGCTTTATTTAAATTATCAGAATTAGAACATTCATATTTTTAAATTTTGCTTATACACTCTCTGTAAAAATAAAATCAGTTTTCTGTGTTAAGACCATTACATTTTTAGAGCTTATTAATATTTGTGATAAAGGTTCAAAAAATATGAGCTAATTTTAAACATATTAACATATTCTGTCTTTATAAACTGCTTACTTTTCTTCCAATTTGATACATTACAAACGAGATTGATACGTGAAAAATATTTCTCTATCATAAAAGTACTAAAAAAAGATCAAAATTGTAAAAAGGTTATCGGTGAATACAGGAAAAGAAAATAATATACAAAGTCTAACCAAATCCGACTGCAGGGCTTTTGCACAATGTTTGCACAAAGCGCATTCGACCTCGCACCGCCGACTGATGTTACAAAATAAAATGTGTTATTTTTTTTTAAGTTTTACTCCGAATATACATTATGACACTGCAAAATGATGTTGATGTTACGTCGATTTATTAAATGAATTTCAAAATTTGTGATCGAGTATTTCTTTTTACATCATAACAATAATATAAATATTACAATAGTTATTTAGAAATAACTTATTTGAATTATATTAAAATTTCTCGACTGAAAACTATACTAATCAAACCAATAAACGTCGTATCTATAGAAAGATCTTTTTCAAGATAAAAAATAATTAAAAAGCTATATGCAAAGTTTTGCAAAGAACAGATTTAGCTACCCAAGGTGCGGTTTTAATTAAAAATTATTATGAAATTACTCACTTAAATATAAGAATTAAAGTAAACGAAAATATATCGAGAAATGGACAATAGTAAACCATTCCGATATTAAAATTAAAGCAAACGATAAATTATTAAATTGAATATATTCGTACTATATGTAATTAAATTGAAGCAAGCGATAAAAAAAATCGAAAAGTGAACTGGTGCTCCAAAAGTGATCTGGTACGCCATAAGTGATCCACCTAAAACAATAGCCCCTTAGTTGGCTAATAATGGTAAATCAATATTAAAATCATTTGACTCCAAAATATTCCAAGAAGGAAGCCAAACTTAAAAGATGCAGTTTGAAATTCTTGAGTAAAAAATACCTGCCTCACAGCTATCTTAAATTCTGAATAATGTTATTTATTTTCAGTCTATCTTGATCCTAGTTCACATATGATTTAAGGTAATACAAAAATCGATAAACAAATAAAATACTTAATTCTAATATTTGTTTCACTTCAATCCAATAAAAAAAATGGGGAAAATTTATTACGACATATTTTTGAAAATTGAATTCATTAGTGGTGAAAGCAGGTATCAGATATATAATACATATATTTTATTTCAATCCAATAAAAAAATCAGGAGAAATTATGAAGTATAAAAATTATGAAGTATTTTTGTGAAAATTTAGTTCATTACTGGTGAAAGCAGGCAGCAAAAATATACGCAATAACAGGATAAATTCTTGAAAAGTGGTCAGGTACGACATTTTTGGGGTAACTGAAACCTCTTGTATGGCTAATTACTTGAATAAAGCATTCTCTAGGATGATTTACCTTCTTAGTCATTTACTAAACGAATCGGAATCAATCGAAAAATTAACTTATAAATATAATTAGATAATTTGTCTAAAATATGTTAGCAAAAATCAACCAAAAATAATACATTGTAAACTTACATTAAATAATATATTGTAGTCAGAAACTAATATGCATTTTGCATGCTGCAAATATTGTTTTACTTAAATTGATAACGATATTTTTGCGTGACACAAATCTTAATTTCATCAAAATAATTTAATCAAACTATTAGTACATAATATTCATATAATCCTTACCATATTGTACAATGTAATAAATGAAAAAAAAAATCTATTTTACTGCATAAAATTTGCTCCCCCAATTAAATTTTGCTTAATGGGATCAAGGTTTTGTTCTTGACAGCTCTGTTCAGTACATTTTGAAATTTTTTGAGTTTATAAAAATGCTCATCACTTGAAATTCAGAATTAAGTTTGCTGTTTTCTCCCTCTTTCTCATTGTCGCCAAGACTGAAAAAACAAAAACTCATGTAAAATATTTTAAAGTTACAGTTTAGTATTAAGAATTACTATTACTCTCTTTTGGTACTTCACATTGCTACAATATTTAACTATTTAAAAATATATCTTTTGTTCTTTTGTTGGTATCAGGCAACCAAAGCTTCCGATATTTCTCTACAATTATTAACGTTATTAATGAATAAAATAATTACACTTTTGAAACATAATTTTTCAAACCTTTTAACAGATTTTTCTGTCAATGAATAATATTTTACACAAGAAGCATAAATGAGCTTAAAAATTTGCAATTAAAAGAGAAAAAATTCAGTATTAATTCCCACACAATATTACATCACTTCTATAATCTTCAAGAACGTACAAAATTTGATTCAACTACCAACATTTGCTTTGATAGTTATTCTCTCTCTCTCTGACTTTACTAGCTAAGTACTGTTTAGTAAACGAACCGCTTGAGTTGTTCGTACAGAATTAAACATCTCAGAGAAGATTAAAAAAACTGTACATAAATATTAAAGGAATAAAAAGTACTCCCAAGAATTCTGTAGTCATTCATCAAAATGACGTGGTAAATGTGGTTTCATTTCATCCTTTTAAAACCGCCTCCAACATAGCTAAAAATAATAATATATGTGATAAACGCAGCTGCATTGAACATCTAAATTCATAGCTGTTTCTAATTCTTCCCAAACCTTCCTTCCCACCTTTTCGTTTCACAATTTTCCTCTTTTTTTTTTTTTTTTTTTATTTAATTCCATTCTCTGCCGGAAGCTAAATATTCCAGTAACCCAGCGGTTCAGTAAGTTATGGTTTATGCCCTGAAAGTCATAAAATAACTCTGCTGTCAAATCTAAAAATGAATTATGCGGTTTAACGTCATTTTATATTCGCACTATTTTAAAGGGTTAAATTTAAGGACTGGTGTTTGGCTCTAATTTAACGAGGTAAGAAGATCTGACTTCCTTTTTTTACGGGTCGCTACTGTTTAGCCTTAAGTGTAAGAAGAAAATTAGGCTATTCTCTGAAATCAATAGATATCCGCGTAAATGGGGTCACAGTACGTTAAGGTACCTAAGTTAATTGAAAAGTATTATTTTTTATCTAATAAGGTTAAGGTGAGTTATCTAAAACTGCTTTCAAAGCACTTTGTTAGAATATCTAACATAATTTAAAGGAAAGTTTAGTTTCTACGTATACTTGTTTAAAAAGGTGTACAGTAATGTTTTGAACCCTGAACAATGTAATTTTAGTTCTTCATTTTTTAAATTTAATTTTAATGACTTTTCTCTGTTTCTTAAGTGGAAAATGTAACGTGTCATCTGAATATACCGAAAAAGTATGAAAGCATCAAATTTCAAAAGAGGTCTTAATTGCTGCAAATGTAAAATATATTTTCATAACTTTTATTTAAATGTAGTGCGAATGACATACTTTGTGGTAAACTATAAGATGAATTAAGAAATGGAAAGTTGGCAAAGAAATACGAGAAAAAGACAGTAAAATTTTGATCAAAATATTTTCCTGTTGAGAGTAATTTAGCATCTACAGCATGAAATTGTTTGATGATGATGCTATTAAATGTTATCAAAACAAATAATATAAATAGAAATTGCATTTCAGCAAATTATTAAAAGATAATATACTTCTCTTAAGCAAAAAAAAAAAAAAGCATTAAACATATGTATTTATGACTGAGGTGGGTTATCTAAGTCTGCAGCTAGGTACTTCAACAAAGTTTCTATAGATACTACAAAGTTTTAAGAAAAATGAATTATTATGTATAACCTATAGAAAAAAACATGCACACACAAACATACACATGTACTCTAATGTACTGGCTTCTGCGTCTTATAAGTTTATTTTCTTCTTTATTATAACTTAATTTCAGAGAATTTCCCTTATTTTTCTCATACTTAAAATTAAAATTAAATTAAAGTAATTATTTTAATCTGTACCTTAATAGTGAATACCACATATGGTAGCAAATGGTGAATCAAATTGTGGAATAGAAATTATGTATAGATACAAAAGCGATTTTTTTTTTCATTCAGATATGTTTTCATGTTTTGAGTAATTTAACAATTGGGATTAAAACAAATAAATTCTCTTGAAATTTTATTTCTTCAAATTGGGTTTAAACGTAATATTCTTCTCTTAAAAACACTATCAAACTTTTTTCTTTCAATGAAATTATATTATGGTTTTTATATAAAACAATAAACTTAAAAAATTTTGAAGTAACATTTGATGGCATTAATGTAACTTTTTAAAATGAAATGATCACGAACTTTTACAACACAGTTAACATATAATGTGGTTAATAAATAATTCTTCTGCATCCCTTTGTATACTATATTTTATCAGCACGCCCTGGATAGTCACAACAAAACTGAGGCTTACTTTTTCCGGAACATCTTTTGTTATAGATAAATTGACAAATCAAAGTTAAATAAAATGTATAAACAATGTGAAAAACGTGTTCTGTAAAATTTAGTAGTTTCTGTTATCCTCAGACTTATTAACTTTGATTAGAGGTGCATTATAACAAGCATTTGGGAAAGGTTGTTAAAAAATTTAAAAAAATTTAATTAGAGAATGCATTTCAAAAATATATATATTTACAAACTGTTACCATATTCCTAATATATTTAATAGTTTGCTTTTACAATAGAGTACGCTAAAAGTGGGAATTTTTGAGCAAATATTGATTTTTTTTTACTTGATTAAAACAGATGGTTCTCTGGAAAATAAATATTATTCTTTGCTTATGGATTTTTATTATTAATATGTTTCACTGAATCCTCTCAAGTATTTTTGAAACGAGAAATTCTATATATGTTTATAATCAGATAAAAATATTTTTAAAAAATTCAATACCAACTTTTTTTCAGAAGGATCAACGTGTTTCCAAGAGAGAGAGATTATTTTGAAGATTGTGCAGTATTCAAATAAAATATTAGTTATATTAAATAAATACGAAAGCTGGAGGTATTAATTAATTCTACTTGTAATCACAAATAATATTAAAAAATTTTAATGCTAAGATTCCGCTTTGAACTTTGCAGTATTGCAGAGAATATAAAAATAAAAATGGAAAGGTTAGTTATAAATAAAAATATGGAAAAATATATTGATGGTATATATTTACTTAAGGAATTTGAAAAGATTCTCTCCCACATTTTGAAATTTGTCTTTATTTGTCGAGAATGCATTCAAACTTCTCGGCTTTCGCATTATAGAGTATAAGACGTTTGGCTTCGGTTGTAACGCTAGTTCTAGCAATGGAGGGATCATGAAGGGTTCAATGAGAGTTATTTTTAGTGTAACAGTAATTTATTATGTAATTTAAAATGCTAGCGAACAACTATTGCATCAAGTTCACGTCACTGGTTTTGCAAACACCTTTTGGATGACGTCATACATCGTAATGTTACCGCCGTTAGATAACAATACATGTTTCTCAGGAAACAATAGTTTTACTGATTCCATAAAACAAGAAATAGGAATGATTTTAAATTTTTGTACTAACATTTAAAAAAGATTTTTCAAATTTATCTCGTTAAGAATAATAATACAATTAACTTGCGGGGTACGCACGTAAGCAACTAGTTTTGTTTGTACCTCTCCCATTCCGATAATAAGGCACAATAAAATTTTCCTGAGTCCTGTGAAAAAAACTTAGATGTCCTTTTTGCGACACATAAACCTTATATTAAGGTCAAAACTTGACATTATAAGAAACAGTGACCTGACTTGAAAATACATCCTCATCCGATCTCTTCTCACTGGAAGTTCTATTTGCATTCTAGGGATTAATTTATTGGCTTTATTAACATCGCACTAGAAGCAACGCGAGGGCTTTTGGCGACAGACCTTGTAATTTGGAGCTTCAATCAAGTGACGGGGACGATACCTGAGCCTCTCCTAATTTCTATATCACGCTGATGGGAGGACTTTGAGCATCGACAGATTTAATGTGCATCAGCCCCGGCTATACGGCGGGTCTTTAGTGGTCTCAAGGCGACTCGATGAAAACCGTCGGTAACTGTCATAACCACTAGTCTACCATGGACACTTCGTTCTAGGGACGAATAGATTTAATTCTTATTTTAGCTATTTCCTATCAACAGAAAATATTATGTCGTGTGGTTTTGTAGAGATATAGCGAGATACATTTCACACGAAAATTTCGTGCTGAAAGATACAGAGAGATCTCGTGAACGTTATTTTATTTTCAATGGCAGATTATAAGCAGTTACAGCAAAACAGAAAAAAAAAAAAAAAAAAAAAAACAATTTCAAGGAGGCAAAACTTAAAATACAACAAGAAGTTCTGCAACAAAGTTCTTAATCCAACATATCTCTTGCCACCCAGAAATGTTCAAAAAGAAAAGACTTTCGAAGTGTAGAGTAGTGGATATCATATTTTCACCATAGTTGCACAGAGTGCAAGCAGGGGAAGGAGTAATTTTGAATTTGAAAAGATGTTTCTGTAAGCAATCATGTCCGGTGGCTAGGCGAGATTCAGCGGCTGCTCTATGTCTTGGGACATTACTCAAATAGGACAAGGCATTCTGCCAAACCTTGTGAGATGATTGAAAAGGTCCTCCTGAGCATGGGATTTGATATATTTTTAACAAGATTTTTAATTGTACAGAGAGTCAAAGGATGAGATGTGCTGTCTCGTTACCTGGGACTCTACATTGGGTAGAAACTCAAAGGATGATATAGTTTTCTCAATAGAAGCCAGGTTCTCAAGGTGACAACGACAGTCCAAAATGTCCAGCGTTAAGGGATGTTCATCAGATACGATGACTAGCAGCGCAACCTTTGAATCGCATAGGACAACAGCTCTTGTGAACTTATCCAGATGGCAGTGTAATTGGGACAGGGCTGTGCGAACTCGGCAATTTCTTTGTCTAATTGAGTACTTTCCCCCACAAGGATGTAGAAAGAAAATATTTCGGAAAAAACTCCTGCACCTGCGTTAGGCCGAATGTCCAGACCCCTCAGTAAAAATCCGAAGCCACGCGGTTTCTAGGCAGTAGGTGTGCAGTACTTTAAGCGCCAAGGTTCTTAAAATAGAAGAATCTGTGTTACTTTTATAGTTACCCTTTGACACAGGTCAAGATTAATCCGTGACCGTCAATTTTATGGGTTTTGTGGTGGAACAAGGAGTTCTGATTCAAAAATTAAGCCAAGAAAAGTTTTTAACGGAAGGACTCCTTGAAGGAAGCCTATCTGGCTCTTTTGTTAATCCACAAGAGTTCCACTGTAACACTCGAAAAATACCAAGCAGAGGAGGGGGAGACACAATGCGATTTGTAGATCTTTTAGCCATTATAAAGTGTTACCAGGTGCACCACGGGTAGGTAGATCTACAGCGCTCCCTCTCGTGAACGTTCATAAGAACGAACGTGTCGACGGAAATATTTTTACGAAAAGTAAATAACTGTTCACAATACAACTAGGAACTTATCAATAATCATTCTTTGCATTGTAAACGTTTAGTGGAACAAAAACTAATATTTTATTTGAAATATGATCTGTATTACAAAAAATAATTTAGAACAAAATTCCCCAACCGTAGATTCACGAAGCGCAATTGCTCCAGCCGACGGTTGTACGTATGCCTGCTACTATGCAACTACAAAAAATGTTTAAGTTTTTTTTTTAATAAGTTCTATGCATTTTTTAAAATAATGTATAAGTAATTAGAGAAACATAAGCGTATTTGAAAAAATTAATTGTTAATAATTATATGCTTATCATTTTAGATTTGATAAACATCCCAATTCGATTGGGATTGTCCCAGTTTAAAAGTACGATCCCTGACGGTTTTCTAGTTTGTCCCGGTTAGTAATTAAATATTTTTAAAAATGTCAAATATACATGTATTGAAATATTTTTAATGCCTTCTTGTACTGCTGTATTGTATGTCACTGCTCATAGATTCCGTCTTACAAAGAAGGTATTTATTTGTTTGGCATTATGAAAGAAGAATCTGCATTAAATGGGTATTCCCTTAATGTGTGTTAGATTTATTGCTAGATGTATGCTCACATTCGAAAGAAAAAAATATTCACTCTGCCCCTCCGGAATTTTGGAATACAATGACGCCGATTGGGAATTAAATGGGGGATATGTCAAAATTATGAACGGAAAATAATATGAGATTTAGGGAATAAAAAGGAGTAGATGTACACACAGAAAATTTTAAAATTTAGCTACGATATGGTAATTTTCTTTTATGACTTTCAACAAAGAGGCAATCTAATGCATGTATTACAATTAAATGGATATATTTCGAGAGATCAAAATTTGTTATGCATGAGTATAACAACTGTACTGCGACGCATTTAATGCATATAATAAAGAAAAGGAAAGATAATTAAGTGTTAAGGCTGCAGAATTCATACAGTTGCTTTGTTAAGAATTCCTGAGTGGGGAAGGCTAAAATGGAACATAGTTCTCCCCCCCCCATAAACTGGATGAAGGAGCAGTTACACCCCATCACCACCAATCACTGCCACTATTAGGATGTGTTCAAAGTTGCAAAAAGTCTGAGGATCCCTGATTTAGAAATGAATTGTAGTAAGCAGCAATATGTCATCTCTTTGTTTAAGGCCGCGGTAGCCTAGTGGTCATAGTAGCGGACTCGCGACTGGCGGTTTTCGTCGAGTCGTGGGTTCGAACCTTGATGCCATAAAAGACCCGTCGTGTAGCCAAGACTGGTGCGCGTTAAATTTGTCGTGGCTCAAAATCCTCCCTTTGGCGCTGTGTAGGAAAGAGGGTGCCATTTCCGATGTCGCCTACGTCACTTTACCGAGATTCAAAATTACGATGTCCATTGCCAATATCCCTTGTGTTGCTTCCAGTACATAGTTAATAAAACCAAACAAACAACCTTTCCTTTAAGGTAACTTGCCCAAACAGAGCAGACTAAAAAAATATCGCAATATGCAGTTAATATAGCTAATCGTATAAGTACATAATATTCCTTCTAATAAGGATCACTTTTTAGAATGTGTATCAGATTTATATTTGGTTAAAAGCCTCTTGTACAATAATCATTACCCAAGACATTTCGCTGTTTTATCAGATTCTATTCAATTGCTGTAACTACCCTTGATTAAGAAAAGTTCCTTCCACGTAAGTTATAGCTTTCCAATGATAATGAAGGGATCTTGTATCTTGTTAGAATAGTCTTAACGTTAGTCTATGAAGATATTTTTATTTTATTTTCGTCGAAGCCAAAGCTACCATCTCCCCCCCCCCCTCGTATAGAAATCTGAAACAATGTATCATTTTAATCTTAGCCGATTTTAAAAACGTACTTTCATTAAATATCCTTCCAACAATTGTAACAAAACGTATTTCATTTGAGAATAAGTGATTTGGAATGCATGAGTGTTTACATAATTACATAATGGCGTGCTTGTGTTTACATAAGTGTAAAGAGGTTCTTTATTGTTTATTTATTGTATTTCGTTTTCTAACTAATTAGTTAATTTTCTCTTAAATAAGGATAATAGGTTTTTATGTGAGATTTAGAATGGAATAAAGTGATGAATATTATTACTTAATATTATCAGAAACTTGAATGAGTTCAATTTTTCACAAGTATTTTTTTCAAAGTCAAAAGGTTTGACAGCAGTATTACAACCTGGAATATTTTAATATTTGCAAATTGCTAAGTGGAGAAAATGTGAAGAAATTCTTTTTATAACTCATATGGATTAAAAAAAACTTTTGT
The DNA here is from genome assembly GCA_019974015.1 of Nephila pilipes. Lineage (NCBI taxonomy): Eukaryota > Metazoa > Arthropoda > Arachnida > Araneae > Nephilidae > Nephila > Nephila pilipes. The sequence goes on from BMAW01022120.1 coordinate 57,335, forward strand.
ATCTATATATTATTGATACATTCCGAAGGATATAATAAAAATTCAATTGCCACACCTTGAAATTCTTATAATTTGAAATAAAATTTTTAGTTGAACAAAATTTCGCAATTTTTTTAAAACCCTTTCCCAATAAAATTCTTTGAAATAAGCCTTATTATCTTTCCATTAAATAAGTACAAAATTAAAAAAAAAAAAAAAAAACTTCTTCAGTGAATCATAAGAACAATGCAGATGTGAAATTGCCATGACAAGCATTTAAATTTGTTTTAAGAAATAAAAAATAGATGCTTGTATTAAGATTAAGTAACAAATACATAGTGAAATTTTTCAATTCCAGAGAGTATACGTTCTTCGTAAAAAATGCTTATGATTACATCTGATCAAAGAAGATAAGACTGAGTCAAAATATAAGTTACTTTCCCTCATTTCCCTTTCATTACAAGGTTTCATTTAGAATTACGAAAAGCAGATTGATACCACCATCTATTTTAACGAGACGAGTTAGAGAGTGTCGATAGACGAAACGATGAGCTCACTATGATTAGAGGTGTTGTTATGGTTCCAATATATCTATATGATTAAATCTGTACCAACCTTTGTTTCTATTTGCCCTTGATAAAAACGCGTTTAATATTATGAGTGGCTGTTGTCACTTTCTACAATATAATGCTTGAGACAATGATTATCTTGTAAAAGATTACATAAGTTCAATTGAGATCACAAAAATTAAGAAATATCTTGCATTATTTACTAGATGTAAAGAATATTTAAAAAAAAAAAATTCTCCATATTTACGTTTTTGAATAGTGAATAATATGAAAGATAATTGTAAATTAAACAGCTTAGTTATTTTAAAATAATATTAATCAAATTATATTGTAGGGTGTATAGAAGAAATAAATTTTCGGAAATTTAAAATTTTCAGCTCATAGCTGATTGCATTTTATGATTAAATGAAGTATCCGAATTAAGGCTTAATATGGTATTATTTAAATACAATATTAAGCCTTAATTCGGCTTTAATATTAATAATTTGGCCTAAGCTCTCAGATTTTTTTTAAAAAAGCTGGCATATTTGTGATTTTTTACTGAATAAATTTCAGTATTTCAGAATTTTGAGATTCAAAAACAGTTATTATTATGAGTCTAATAAGAGCAGATAAAAATTCGTTCTTTTTTGTCAATATTTAGGAATGCCACATATGCCTAAGACTAGCGCGCGTTCAACATACTAAACAATCCTATATCAATAAGAGAGAGAACAAATAAACGAGAACCACTGTTCTTAAATCAAAATCTCAAATGAATGTTTATTTAGTTTAAATGGAATTTCTTCTTTATATCAAAATTTGATGACATTCTAGATACTGCAGGATTTGCTGTAACCATCAAGTTGTTCTTCTCCCAAAGCATGATTGGAAGCTTCTGTTACTTCTTTAATAATACTTTCTACTGCTTAAGTGTAAATTAGTATAACAAACTAATTTTTTCAACTCGACTAATGACTTTTTTAAAGACTTTGCAAATAAAATTTTCCAGGGTCCACCCTGAATATATTCTTTGGAATGTTATAGGATCAAAGGAAACACATGCCTTTACTTACTCTTAAAAATTTCAAAAAGAAGAAAACTATCTCATATTCATGTAGAAACATTTATATCATTCGAAATTATGAGATTATTTAAACCTAATTGAGTGGCAAGCAGTCAAACAACGTAACGAGACCACCAATCAGTTAAGATTAACTTCGAAAATATGATTAAAATTGTTGAGATGGCACAAACACGAGAAAATCGCTTATGATTTTATTTCCAACACAAGCAGTAGGAAGTATTGTTAAAGAAATAAAAGAAGCTTACAAGCATGTTTAAGAAGAGAAGCGAGACGAATCAGTTCTTGCAAGGGCTATAAATCTCATCAAATTTCAATGCAAAAAAAAGAATTTCAGCCAAATAACAAAGAAACACTTAATACTTATTTTGATAGAACAGTAATTGTCATTTTGATTGGTCACTCTTTTGTTGATTTCGTATTGCTTAATATGTCAAATGCATACAGGAGAGTGTAAGCAATCATTTTTAATTTTAAGAAATTTAAAAACAGTTCTAAATTCTGAATGTAATTCAAAAATAAATAGATTTTTAGGCGACTTCTAAGAATTATAACACTGCATTAACATTTTACAACAAGCGACTTTATGATTTGAAAATTTTTAAGAAATTCGTAGGAATAAGCAATTTTTCAAATTTTTCCAAAAAAATACTAAAAGTTTTGGGCTTATGACATATACCTAATAATTTAAGTATAAATTTAAATTTTTTGTTGATATTTAACTCTTATCAATAACAATTTATGAGTTCGAAATATTTAAAAACATTGAAATATAGTGAAAAAAAATTTAAAAATATGCAGTTTCTGAAAAGTATTCTAAAAGCTTATGCCTTGTGCAAGAGACCAAAGTATAACAAAGTTTAATACTAAAACTTTTTCTCACTTCATTTGATCATTAAATACAACTAATTATATTAACTAAAACTTTTTTGTTCAAAAATTCGGAAAATTATTGTTTTTGTTTTGAATGATACCATACATGAGAACTTTTGAATGATATTTTGAATAATATTAATTTACATGGAAACAAAAATGTAAGAATATGTTATTGAAATGAAAAGGCATTTTTAAAATCTTTATAAGGGTGCCCTATTTGTATTTGTGCTGCTTAAATTCTTCGAAGTATTTTACAAATGTAGTATTATAAAATAATTTGTAAGAACGTCTTTCTATAATGTATTTGCTTTGGTATTTTTAAATTGGTACACGTTATATCATATATGAAGAAGAAGTGAAAGGCTCTAAGTTAATAATTAAATCAAAAATTATTTTAATCGCAAGTGTATTTATTAAACCTGTGTACAGAAATGACCGAATGAGATATTTCTAAAACTGAAAATAAATGGAACATGCTGCTTATATTGCCATTAGAGCAAAATTAGAGCATTAAATATGTTTGGGGAAAAGGTGGATAGTTTACAATTCATTTCCCAGAGATACGTCCCACACATCATCTATCGGATTTAAATCAGCGAATGTGTGTGACACGTGCTTAATATAATAACTTTCCATGGTATCGTAAATTCAATTTATCTGATGCGGCATCGCATTATCTGACACAAACAAGTGCGCCGAACCAAAAGGTTCTCGCGAAGTTATCTTATCTGGACTCGCGCAGAATTTTGTAAATTTAAATTTAGTGCTCCTGACTGGACTTGAATTCTTCACAGCGTTCAATAAGCTTAGTTATAAATCTGACAAAAGCATTTGTATAACGGCGTTTACTGCTTAATTTATAATACAGGGTATAACAAAGTGATGTGTTTTTGAATATGTATTTTCTTTTTTTTTCTCAATATTTAATCTTTTCTTAGGAATAATTACTCTTTGTATATGTGTGTGAAATCTTACACTCATTGGACAACTTATATTGAAAAGTTTAGTGTAAAAGTATGAATGTGAATGAAATAAGAACATCATTGTAATGTTTTCAAATAAAATCTTCGACTATATTCTGGTAGAGGGAATACTTACAATGTTTCCTAGAAATATTTTCAAACAGTTACTTTAAGAAAATTAGAGCTTAAAATCGTACGTTTCTCATATTTCTTTGGAAATAAGTAACCTTGATATCATTCCGATTTAATTTGGATAGTCGTCGAAAGAGATGAGAATTTCTGTTATTTTGAGCTCTGTTCTTACGATCTATTTTAAAGAACTGTTCTTTGATTTATATGTTCTTTAGATTCCTTGTACAAAAACCTCAAAAAGGTGTGACTGAATTAAACATCATATAAGTTCTTCATCCGATTACTTTATAAACTTGAGAAAAAAATTGAATCTATTGAATTTAAGGAGGGGGGGATAACAGAAGATTTTTTTTTTTTTCTAATTTTATCAGATGATAGTGAAAATATAGAAGCTACGGTAATTTTTCTGTACAATTATTTCTTATATATTTCTTTCTTCAAAATAAATAGATAAAGCTAATACTGTTAAAAAAATTTAAATTGTTTTTATATTATATAAGATTATTGTGAATTTTAGGGGAAAACATTTATATACATTTTTATAGAAAAAAATTAATTTAAAAAATACCGCTTCTGTTGCTTTAAAGTGCAATACATTAGATATTATACCCTAACAAGAACACATAGAATAATGCATATCAATGTTTTATTTTAGTTTCCAATACCTGCAAACATTACATACCATTCGCATAAACTTCTTCAAATATTTTTTTATAGTTTAAGTAAAAAGGAACAAATTAATAAAGGTATACATTTAATGTTCTAAAAATATAAATTCATATACTACTCTAAATCACATTCCTAACACACAATAATAAGAAAATGGAAAGAAAATTTTCATGAAATACTCTTCGTAAATCATTTTTAGATTAGACGAACCTAATTCAAATTAGTGCAAAAATCAAATTTTGCATCAATATATATGTATAAACCTGCTATATTTATTTTTACATTAAAAGCCCTAAAATACATGTTGAAAGTCAAAAATATTCTTTGAGAGAATGATAGACGTATAAGCAAAATTTTTATGCATTGTTATGCACTTCACATAAAGGCTTTTTTTTTTTTTTTCGTTTTTTTAATGAATACCTACTAAAAATGCGAAAATATTAGAATTGCTCTAGAAATTTAAAAATAACAATATAAATTAGTTCGAAAATGAAAGAGTTAGAATGAAAGAAAAATTCAGTTTTGATTCCATCTGAATGCAGAAATTCAATACAATACGAATATGAATAGTTGCATGAAAACCTAAGACTTGCTTGTCAAGAAGACCTGCCTGTCGAAACGAACCACTTGAGTGTGTAATCAATTGCTTTAATCGTTTATCGTTCGTTTAGGGTTTCGGACCTAGTTCCGAAACCTACTTGACGAAACAGTGAAAAAAGTTTTCTTCCTGTATTTGACTTCCAGATTTGAAACAAATTCTCCTGAATTCGTTCTTATTTGAGCACAAACTAATTGGAACTGTTTCCCTTAGAGCAGGGCTTCTTAAACTTTTGTCATTCACGACTCCATTTATGATTGCGAGTTTCTTGACGACCCCATACAAACCTTGACGACCCCATACATGAATTATTGTTTAGCTGCAGGTTGCACGTGTGTACGCGCGCGCATTCCTCCCTTTGATTGTGTGTGATATTTAGAGGTGGCGGTCAGAGTGGGAAGTCAGCGGCGCGCGGTTTATTCAACATGTATGATACCGACAAACGCACTAACAATGTATAGACACAGTATAATAATAGCGATCGTTTACTGCTGTCGGTGGAGATAGCTCAAAACCTTCAACAAATGCGCGTGTCTAGACGCTGCAAGTCCACTGTATTCCGCCAACTCTAGTGATGTTATAAAATGGTATATATAAATATTTGACATTAAAATCTCTCGCGACCGCAGAATTTTGCTACGCGACCCCATTTGGGGTCGCGACCCATAGTTTAAGAAGCCCTGCCTTAGAGGCATTCTCATATTCCGATGTTGTTCGGTGAGCGCTTTTCCAGTGACGCCACGCCTGTCGCTAGCTCTCAATTATTTTTGTATAGTTTATTAAATTGCTATTGGCAACCCCAGTTGAATTCGAAGGAAGAAAACAGAACTTGAGAACATGGCGATGCTGCGAATGCGTCGAATTCGAAACTGTTATCTAGAACGATAATTCATCCCACCTTCTGATTTGAACTAATTGTCTATATGTGTGTGTCCTTCCAAATCATCAACAAACGGCTGTAAAATCTTGAAGCTCTCCCAATCCTTGTAATGAAAATCTTTTAGTTCCCTTCCTCTTATTACTCAAAGTCGGTAACAACGTTTCCATGATCTCAATGCACATTAACTTACCTCATACTCTGTGCCTCACCACCTACTAGTTTTTGCCAAATTTCTACCCCGTGAGTTTTCTTTCTCTCATGCTTCTCACCTACACAGAGAATAAGTTTCCTTTTCAAGAGCTAGATCACTAATAAAAATACATTTTAGGTAGTTCTTTAAGGAAGATTTTTTACCCCTCCAACATTCATTTTTAGGAATGTTACATAAGGCAGAAACACAGGGAAAGGCAGAGAGAGAGGAAATTGCTTCTAAATAATTCGATACATCTAAGAAGAAGTTTCTGGCAGATCACTGATCCAGGTGTTCTTTTTCATCCAGATGAACTGGCACGAAATAATAGGTTTATATCGATCTTCATCTCTAATTGTGCACGACACTGCATTCACTAATGCCTCTGAATTCACTCATTATATTTGACCAACACAGACCTTCTGAAATATTTAAAAAATGGAGTATTCTGATTGACTAGGTTTGATATAATAAACTTCTCATTTTAAGCCGCATTTAAATGTCAGGAATGAGATATAAATATGATCTACGACGCACAGAGCTTTGAGATTTATTGTTCATTAGAATTAACACGAGACTGCTGGTGACGAGTCTCGTAATTTTGAATCACGGTTAATTAACGCAAATGACACCTGAGCTAGCAGCAATTTCTCCACACTTCCACACCACTCTGTGGGAGGACTTGGAGCTTTGACAAATTTAACGTACATCCGTTTCGTTATGAAAAAAGCCTTAAATGTATTCAAAAATCAGACATGCAGTACGATTGAAACACTGCTTACCACGAACTCGCGGCCTTTACTATTCATGTAATGTGGCAGAGAGAGCTTTGATAGTGAGTTAGGTTTTTTAATGATACTCTGTTATAGAGGGTTATACAACGTAATCCACAAAGAGTAAAAGTGTAAAATGAAATCAAAATATTGCAGCAATGAGATTTATGTGATGATTAATCAATTTAAAGAATACATTGAGAGAGAAAAAAATCTATATGTATAGAAATATAATTCATTCTCAGTTTTAAAATTAAATGTTTAACAGAAAATCAAATGTCATACATAATGTAAAGCAATGAACACAGGAACTTTCTCCAATTCCAGTACGCAATTCAGCATTTAAACTTTTGAGGGACATTTGTATTTCAGAGGCTAATATCTCAAAATCCATCCATAGAGTCTTTTCGAATCCTAACACTACAAAGTATCATAGTGATGCCATAGTGATGATGACATAATTCGCGTCATTTAATCGGGACTTAAAATTACTTGGCACGTTTTCATTAGATCTGGAATACTTCAGGATTGAATACTATTTTAACGTTTCCAAACAAGGCATTTAGAAAAAATTTCAGTTAAAAGCGGAACATTCAGTCGAACATTATTTCAACTGCTCCCGGGTACGTACAGTAATTATCCATAGAAGATTTTGCAAATCTGTAGCGAGTGTGTTAACCCACTGGTGAAAATTTTTGACTTCGTAGTTAGTAATGCTCAAATAGGTATGTGATTCTGAGTCAATATTCCTTCAAGTAGAGCCCATTTCATTTAGAACTCTCAAATGGTGGGGTGAGTGAGGTAATAACTTCTTTATTTGACCGTATTCGACCCTACAGTGACCTTGACTCAAAACTGCGATTTGGGTCACAATTATGTAGACCGTTATATTGTACGATTTCAATTATTATTGTTTTCGCCTAATGTCAAAGAGCCTGGTCGAATCTTGGAACATATTTCCCGTCAGAAAACTATTTCAATTATTACGCAAGTTAATGACGTTGTAACATGCACATCTGTTTATGACGCAGGACTCTTAATATTTAAGAAAATTCCAAAAATATGCCATGTTTCACTTGATCATTCAAATTTCTAAATTCAGTTAGCATTAGAGTATAGGAGACGAATCGTGGGACACATTTTACATCAGAATTAGGAAATGATTCAGATAGAACTGCATAACTTTATAAGATACGGT
>BMAW01022120.1:65233-91335 GCA_019974015.1 Nephila pilipes
ATTAGGAAATGATTCAGATAGAACTGCATAACTTTATAAGATACGGTGCTCTTTAAAATCTAGCGAAGTCAGAATATAAAATTAAAGTTCTGGCGTTTTGTCTACAGAAAAATTTTCCAATCTCGAGTCCTATTCTGTAACATTACACGGAGATAGCTTTAAATGTAATCTATCTGAATCCATAAAAGCAATGACAGCTATATGATAAGGAATTCTAATAAGAAATAGTCCTTCGTATGAAATGGAACTTGTTATGCATGTGCTGGTTTCCATAAGCTAATTTTTCCATACTATCTTGATAATAGTTTTGAAGCATTTTGCAGAGCCACAGACTTGATTGAAATAGTTTAAGCTAAATTGAATAAATACATGAGATGGAATGAGCTAATGTGGGTACAACAGCTTTTTTAAACTGCGCTATTCTCGTTTCCAACAAAAGAAAAAGTTCCAAAAATAGAATAAATATTTCAATGTAATTGAAAAATTTACAATTTACAAATTAGATGAAATCAGAAGAATGCAATGCTATAAAACTTTATAAGTCTATAGAAATCAAAACTTCTGCGATCATAACCAAAGTCACAATCCACGACTTTACTTAGTTGAGTTTCAAATGTATTAATATTTAAAATAATATATATAACATATAGTGTGGTTCATTAAAATCGTTTGCAGTGCCCCGGTATTTAAGTTTATCATTATAGCACCACCAAACAACCATTTGTATTTGAGTCTTATTAATAGCTTACCATGCGCTGCATTTTTCGGATGATTGTCTTAGAATAACATAATAATTCTATGGAATATTACAAACAACGTCATTCATAGTTTTGAATACATTTTATATGTAATAGTATCTTTCGAAAACGATTATTTATAAAGTTATGTCACTGAACAATAGATCGTTTGTAATATTAATTGTACTATTTAATATGACTTTGTACTAAAACCGTTATATGCATATGTGCAAGCAAAATAATGGAAGTATTCTCGGCAGTTATTCATGTGTTTCAAAATCACAATGACTTGAAGGAGCTAATTAGTTGTGCATAGTTCTTGTCATACCATGTTTCATCCGGAAGTTTATTTACAATTTAAATATATTTAATCACATGCTTACAGTGCAGAGGCGTAAATTTGATGTTTGCATTTCAATAGGCAGAATATGAAAGAGTTAAATAAACTGTTTGGATTCTAATTAAAACTCTGATGAACGTGTTTGTACATATGTTACTGCATATATACATATTTCCAGTTACGTACATATACACAGTTTAATCTACTTACGCGCAACTGTTTATTCCTGCATCAAATGAGACACATAGCTTTGAAGCCTAAAAAAAGTAAAACTGAATCAAAACTTTTGTTTTCTCAGAGTCAAATGGAGATAAGAAGGGGGAAAGCCTCTACAAATTATAAATTCTGGATAAAAGAGCTGGGATAAATATTATTATTATTATTTTATTTCCAGATATCTAATACATTTATCGAAGCAATTCCAATTTCACAATATCCTTCATTGGAATTCCAGAATCGTAACTAATTTACATAAATTCATATAAGAATTGAAAAATATAAATATAAGATTTCGTTTATAATATTCATTAAATGGTTATGTGCTTAGATAATCGATATTATGTTTGTGAATAAGTGAGACAAAGAACAGTTTTTGATTTGTTGTAATAATGAACGGAGTGAGATGAGGACAATAAAAATCTATAAAATTCCTATTAATTATTCTATCCTATCAATTTTGCTATTTTTCATAAATTTTTAAAGAACCACACCTATCATTATTTTAAACTGGAATATGTCAAATTGTGGAGGGAAAAAAATCAGAAGAAATCAGTGAAATTTGCAATTTCACGATTTTCCATTCACTAAATTCGGGGAGTTTATATCAATTTGAATTGCATTAAATTTAAGGTGACTAGATTTTAACATTCGTAAAGCGAGACACCATTGACCGGGGGGGGGAGGGGGGGTTCTTGATTAAAAGTTTGGTCTATATTGAGCAAGAAAAATTTAGAACGCAAAAATAGTATTTTAATATATATATTTTTTTTATTTCAACACAAGTGCAATTTACAAATATAATACAATAAAAATTATATTAAGTATTATTTTATTCTTTGGCATATTTCTTATTTGAGTTAATTTTTTTCAGAAGATAGTCATGGTTTAAAAGGTCATGAAATTTTTCACATGAATTTGTTAAATTATATTTCACACATAAAATGGCTTTCATAGTCTCAACACTTAATTGTGATTTTTCTAATGTACACACTTAATTTACCGTAGAAAAAAAGCGTTCCGTCACAGCATTAGTTCCTGGTAAGGACAACGCATATTCCGCAATTTTTAGTATATTTTTGGAACATGGTTCGTTTCAAAATGATGAAATATTTCTAACCATTTGTTCTCTATTATGATTTGAGCTGAAGCCCAAGATTTAAACTTTTCCTTATTAATATATTTTTTTAATAAAGATATCTCATTAAAAAGATCGTTTTCGGAAATATTACTATGTGAGAAATTTTGAGTAATATCTTCGAATGATTTTTGTACATTATTCCAATCAAGTTCATGTTTTAATGTGACGCAATGAAAATGTTCAATATCATTGTAATGCACCGTCTATTCTTCTAAATAATCTATGCAGTTGTTATAGAACATTTTAACATGATCCATGATATCTACACGATTTATTGCACCTTTTTCTTATAGATGGCTACGGAAGAATATTTCTTTATTACGGACAGTTAACGTATGAAAAATATTTTCTAACCACATTTGACACTGAAATCTCAAATTTTTAACTTCATTTGCTACTTCGATTACCGAAATTTTGTCACCTTCAATAACTGTTATAACATTTTGAAAAAGACCTGCTTGATTGTGAATAAACTCTAGCCAAATTTTTGAGGATTCTTTTTCAAAAAACTCTTCTAAAATTCTAGGACCTGTGATATAAAGTAGGATTTTAAGGGATTGTATAATTTCAAAATTCTTTCCACAGCTGGCAAAAGAGCTAACAAGCACGTTTTATTGTATCCAAGTATTTTCTGATATTCGACTTCCGGAGTTGCACAAAACTCTTTCAGCTTTTCAACACTCACAGTGTATATATAGAAATGAGAATATATTTTAATAAGAATATTTTCCACATCAACGGGCAACAAATCAGCAGCTGTTTGAACGGCGTTATGTATTATGTGCGTTGCTCAACGCACACCAATAATGTTTTGATTAAGGTTTTTGTTTAATTTATAAAAAAATGTTATTTGTACCTCTTCTCGCTTTTCCTCCAAAATTTGCTTCCGTGTCTGCACAATATGCAATCATTTTATGTTTTAAATTGTTTTTCTCCAATATATTAATAATGGAACTGAAAATTGTTTCAGATTTTTCAGTCAAAGAAACAAAATCTAAAATTCTAATATTTATTCCAGTTTCCGAATCAAAAAATCTAATAATGGTTGGAAATAACTTCATATCCGTAATATTAGTTGCTTCAGAATATATGGATATAAAACTAATTTTTACTAGATTTTTGTTCAATTCCGAAAATGCATATGGGGCAAGCACAATACACACAATTCCCTCGGATTTTGTTTTAGCACAGGCAAATTTTTTGTAGAATAGCTTTTTCATAACTTGTGATGTACAATTCATAGATCTGAAGGAATGATTATGATTAATAGTATGAAAATACATAAGTCCTTCTGCTAATGCTAGTTCCTTTTGTTCTTCTCCATAAGTCGTTTTTCTAAAAAATTCCTGTATTTTTGAGGAAGATGCAGCAGTATTTAAATATCTTTTATGTTTCCGTGTCCCCCAGTGCTTTGAAATATCATTCCTCCCACTGTGCAAAATAGAAAATTTATCATTACATTTCTCACATTTCCCAATGTAATCGTTTTTGTTTTTGTTTAATAAAAGGAAATTCACTTCTAAGATGATCTTTGAATTGACATCCTCTTTTTTTACTCATTATATTAAAAACCTAAAAAAAAAATTAAATTATGTTCTAAATTATTAAATACATATTGCTTAAAAACACTGTTCGTAGGTAAATACATAATTACGTGAACATATTTAATATGTTAGTTTATGAATTAAATTAATTTGATTGTTATAAAGCAACTATATTTAAAAATTATTTTAATTTAATCATCTATTTCTTTCTAAATAATAACATTACTATCTTCTTTTTTTTTCTATGAGCTCTTCGTAGCGTAAGTCGTAAGCGTCACTTTCAAGGCTGGCGCTAGACTTTTTGCCACTACTATAAAATATAAATAATACGAGTACTCTCTTCTAAATTCAAGAAAATTTATGTATTTATGAAATAAATTACTTACCTAAATCATCTGAATAACTGATTTGTTGACATCACTTGCTTAACTAGCACTAGCACGCAGTACGATGTATATCGTATGAGAGACAGCTACATAACTCAATATGCGAAGGCGTTACTTCGTACACGACCAACAAACTCTTTTCACCTTGACCTTTCTCCTCTCTAAAATTCCCCTACGTTTCCAATTTCCGTATAAGAAGTAATTCCTTTACAAAAACGTTCCAAATGATGCTAGATGTTAGCGAAACATGTTGCAATAAGAATAAAATCTGTGGAAGTGTACATAGTGTTTTCGCTTCATTTTATAGCTACAAAATGTTTTCGTCGCTGCCGATGCCAAACAATGCCACTGTTCATTAAGTCCAAACAATGGTAGTCGAATTCTTGCAACTGTTCAAGGCAAACTTTAATAAGCAGTTCCTGATAATCAATTCTCAACAACTATGTTTATTATTAAAGTTTAACACAATAAAATTTCCAAAAATATCATGAAACTCGTATCCTGGTGAAATAGCTACACAGAAGCCGAAAACCGTATATTCCCTTCCTCTTCTCTCGCCGTTCCCTAGCTTGTCGTGAATTCTTTTTAAAAATCGGGACATTCTTAAGACCCTGCGGGACACGGGATAAATTATTAAAAATCGGGACTGTGGCGGGACGTCTGGCCACCTTAATTAAATTATAATTTCTTCCCAACCCAAATGAAACGTGATAAGTAAATTAGATGAATATAGTAGTGAAATGAAGTGATTGAGATATAATTATATATAAAGGAAATATATCCATGTTAAAAAGAAGGAATATTGAGGATAAAATGACTTGTTGACACATATAAGTGACTGAGATTGAAACTTTTTTATTTTTTTTTTGCGCATTGAGGCTGATTTTGTAGTAGAAATATTAATATAAGAATTATTTATTTGAAAAGGAGAGATTGAGCCTTACGAATGAATTGGTAAGCAACTAATTTATTAGTTGCTTCTAAGTTATAATTGATCAGTTAACTTGAGATCAGAGAAAGAGCGACTTTTGCTATCCGTCAGTGAATATGAATAAAACATTTTGTTTGTTCTTACGTATCTTCAAATGGAGTCAATATTTAGTACTTGATATCTTTAATTAAGATATGGCTCAAGAGCAGAATAAGGAAGGACAGTCGTTACAAGTGTAAGTCTCTAAATTGGGTATATACTAAAACAGAAAATAATAATGTTTAAAAGCGCAAATAGGAAGGTCAGATGAAATAGATAATTTAATAGAGGAATTTATAAATATTATTTAAGAAAAAGTTTGGTATTTTATGATACATAGAATATCTATAACATACTTTTTCATATAATTTTCCTTTTTTCATATATTTATGCTCTGATTTTACAAGGGAAGAAGTAAATTTTTAATCTTAAGTTTACTTTTAATTAATTCATTACATATAATTTTATGATTAATAATACCAACGTCTAATTAGATATGTTGAAATAACATTATATTATTTTAGAATCAAAGCTACAAAATAAAAATGTTATATTAATAAATGTATCGTCAAATATTCAATTAAATTGCATCGGTCATTTTGAAAAAGGATGATCTCCACTCTTACTAATGCTCCTTTTATTGCTTGCAAGTGTGTTAAAACATTTCGCATCTCTCTATAACGTCCTCTGTACATGTCGATTTAATAATTATATTGTTATTATCATCTCGATTGTATGTCTAGACAATAGAAATTTTCAAGTGTATATTCTTATTAAAAAAGGCTTTTAACGGACTAGCGATATTATGAATATACTATTATACATGACTATCATTTGATCTGATCAATTTTTACAAAGCAGTTTTAAAAATGGTTTAATTATTACCAAAATAACTTTAATTTTCAGCTCTAAAATTTTTAATGAATTAAAAATATCTTGTTTATGCAAAATCCTTCCGTTGGCAAGAAATATTTACCTTTTGTGTAAACAGTTTTCTCTTATATTTATTAAATTAGCCAAATCCAAATAATTATATAATGATGTATCGAATTGCAGAGTATATGTAGGTTAGAGAAATATTATCAGGAATACAATTATAGCTTTATTAAATCCATAAAAATCAGAAGATAAAAGTATCACCAATTAAATTATGAGAAATATCATTAAGATATTCATCGATACTTTTCGAGGATGTACAGTGTTCTTAAAAATAAACACCTCACATTCTGATAAGCGGTAAATTTCCTTCATGAAAGTTTATCAATACATACATATGTTCCGAGAAATTTCACTTTTATTACCTGATGTCAGTTCTTTAACATTTTCATTATGTAATGAGACAACCTCAATTTCATTTAATTTTTTTTTATTAGCAGTAGGAGAAGGAAATTCCCAATTCGTTGGTAATCAAAATTAAATAATTCCTAAGTTTTATGGTAATCAAAGCTAGAGAGTGCTTTTGTACGCTTAGGAATGATAGGATGTGGTTCTTCCCCCCTCCCTCGAGGGTCGGAAGGTTTTGTTGATTACTGTGTGTTCTCCTTAAGGAGAATAACCCTGAGAAATGTGATGCTTTGATACAGATATTTAAATACACATCAAAAGTGTTTATTGAGTGTGAAATACTGTCCTAAGTTGTCTGATTGTGTAGATGAAAATTGAAATACTTTTGCTATAGGAGCTATTCAAAGATTATGGAATATGAACCTTTTAACTTTAAAAAACAGGCATGTGACTAGGACGAGACAGGAACTGGTATTTGCTAACCTTCCATATTACACAGAGGGTTTTGAAAGCCATGTGAAAAATTGTAATTGGAACATATATATATATATATATATATATATATATATATACATACCCAACTCTTTTTTTACACGATTTTAAAATAACACGGTTTACAAACATTCTTTTTTACATGAATTTTTTGTTCTAGCACGAGTCAAAGAAAAAAAATCAATTCTAATTTTGACTGACTGTGTAATTAGAAAATGGTAGGTTTATGCTAACACATGTGTGAGTGATTTGGTCTACTTCATGGCTTGTTCACTTTATATTCTGACAGGTTTTCTAAAAAGACACGCTGTTTAGAATGTTAAAAAAAAAAAAAAAAAATAGTATCGTCAGGCGAAAATGCTGTAAAAGGCTTTCTGGATAAACTAGAAAAAATAATTTAACAGGGCAGTTATACTCCCAATCAAATAATTAATGCCGATGAAACGGGATTATTTTGGAAGAAAATGTCTGAAAGAACGTACATAGCAAATACTGAAAAAATCAGTTGGCGGTTTTAAAGCGGCCAAAGATCGGGTGACATTTTCGTTTTGTAATGCATCTGGTGATAAAACAATAAAGCTTCTGTTAATCAACAAATCCTTTATGCCAAGAACTTAAAGAGGAAAGAACATTAAACAACTTCCGGTTCATTTAATGGCGAAGGCATGGATGAAGGCTGATCTGTTTACAAATTGGTACAACTGTTTTGCTCCAGAGATCCAGAAATATATGGAACAAAAAGGTTTGGAATTCAAAATACTTTTGCTCGTTGAAAATACGCCATGCCATTCAGTACCAATTCATCCAAATGCTGTTTTTACCACTTTATTCCACCTCGTTCATTCAGCCACTCGATCAGAGTATTATAGCAGCATTTAAATTAAGTAACGATTAAGTAGAGTAAACGATTCAATATATTTTAGGCTCAGTGGAAGAAAGAAATTTGACTGTTGTGGAAGCGTGGAGAAAGTTTACTACGATTATGGATTGTATTACATATACTTCTTTTGCCATCAAACAGTTGCGCCAACCGACCTTAAATGTTTGTTGGGAAAACTTTTTGCCAGTATGCGTCAAAAGTGGAAGTTCCGTGGTACAAAAATCAGCTGTGTGTTCGAAAATTATAACTATCAAGTGCTAAGGTTTTAACAACATGCAAACTGTAGGCATCGAAGAATTGATGCTAGAAAGCCCTTAGGATGAAGACGATTTGATCGAATTTATGACAGTTTATGATAATAAAGAAGTCGATAATGACAAAGTCAAAGGTAAAGCTCAGCTATTAACAGCTGATTTAATTCATGAGGGCTTGAAATTTACTACAAGTATGGAACAACATTTTCTTACTCATGATTCTGACATTGAGTGTGCATTGAAACTTCAACATAATTTTAAGTTTTGTGTAGCAGAATATCAAGAATTATATAAGTAACTTGAAAAACAAAAACAAAAAAAATCAGCCACTAAGAACAGTCTTTGTATGCACAAAAAAATCCTGTAGAGGCTGTTAATAACGAATTAAATACAAAATCATGATTTATCCTTTCTTTGGGTAAACCTCCCATTTTTTGGTAACATGACTTAGGATTTGCCTTGAAACATTGAATGTAATCATACGCCCCTTTTCAGCAGAAATTCCGCACATTCAAAAGCCAGTATTTTTGCCTTATTTGAATAAAGTAAGGTTTGAGGACCAGAATGCAGATATTTTTCATGGTAATATTTAACTATCAAATGAACTAATTTGCACTTAGAACGTAATAAAAGTGGGTACTTGCATAACTAAAGGTAGAGTTGGTCAATCGACCGCCTACTCTTAGTAAACCATCTCCATCAAGAAAGGGTAATAAATTTTTTAGCTTACTTGAAGGGTGAACATAAGAATTTATTCTCAAACCCTTGATATCATTCTTAAATTCCTCACATTGAGTCCTCTGAATTCAAAAGTTATCTGCTGATTTAAGTTCTTTATAACTGAGAGGGTGAATTCTATTTCGATTTGAGACCTTGCAATTATGGACAAACCTGAAAATATGAACTAAAACACTTACACTTTTTAAAGACTTATTACTTATTTGAAATAAACTATCTAATAAATCCGGAACACTGAAAATATTCACTTCAATGCCACTCCTTTTTAAAACTTTTAAGTAGATGGCAACACCATAAGCCTTTTGACTGGCATCGCAGAAACTATGAATTTCGACCACAATTGCGGTCTCTGCTTTTGTTAAGTTCAGGATAATTCTGGGAATTTTTAAAACTGAAAGTCTTGGAAGTTCTATGAAACATCGCAACGACTTCTCTTGTATGTCAAATATCCATCCCAAGAAATGTTCCTAGACCATAATTCTTGGAAAAGGCATTTTACGCGGATAGTAAATGGTGTGAGTACTCCCTAGGGATCAAAAATCTTTCATATAGCTTGTAAAAGAAAACGTTTTGTATTCCTTTTAGTAGACAAGAATTCAGGTAAACTTTGAATTTCTATAGTGAGATAATCTTCGGTGGTGTTCCACGCCATTTCTAGGACCTTCGTTAAGTTGGATCCTAAACTGATGGAATTATGCTGTTGTTGTGTGTCGAATCCTTCTTGTTTCCACCGGCCTATCTGGTCGCTTTCAATGGTAATCCATTTCCTTAAGATCATTCCGACCCTTTGCATGATTTTTTTGGCATTGCGAGAGACTTAGAGGGCATCTTGTACATTGACCTCACCTGCAATTAAGTCATCAACATACAGACAGAAAGCAAGTAAACTTGCAACATTTGGATGTTCGCTGTGAAACTGTTCAATATGTTTCTTTATAGTAGCAGACAGCAGGAAAGAGCTGGCATTCATTCCAAATAAAACACTCTTGAATCGGTATGTTATCAGACCACGTTCGTTTTCAATATTTCCATTGAACCACATGAAGCGTTCAGCGTTTCTGTCCTTTTCTGCAAGAGATATCTGGTAAACGCCTTTTCTATATCTGATGATATAGCTATTTTATTCAGTATAAAATAGATCAGGCGATCGAGGAGGTTCGGAATGAGATTTGGGCCTATCCATAAACAATAATTTAATTATAATTGGCTGCTATTGTGTGAGCTGACGTAGAACACAATTCGAGTCTTTGTGGTGAGTCTATCTTACATATATATAACTCGATGTGGCAAGTAATAAATTGGTTTGTTTAAAGCTTTTTTGTTCTCTTGTCTCCTCAATCCGTTTAATAATTCCTTGTTTCAAATAGTCCTTAATAATTTCCGAATATTCAGAATACATGTTTGGAGTTCGACAGAGTCTATTTTGCAAACTTTGCAATCGTTGTTTCGCTACAGTAAAGTTATCGCTTAAATCTCTCCCATCCCTTTTCCAGGGTAACTGCACTTCATAACGATCATTTAAAATTATTTTTGTTCTGTTAAAAAATTTCAAAACCTGATCTTCCTCTGAATTCTTAAAATTTTCATGTTTTATACCAATTAATTTCAGTTCCCAAATTTGTCTTAATTTTTCATTCATTTCACAATTTTTAATTGAAATGTGCATTATTAGATAGTATAATTTCTTTAAGAGATCCGGCTGCAATCCAACCAAACTCTGAATTCTACATAATTAATTTATCATTTACTTTAACTGAATCATGTTTTAAAGTTCTGAAAAGTAGTTCAGCACCTATTTAGGCATTGATATTTCCAGGTTTACAAAAAGTAGGATCTACCAATTGAATAAAATCATTTAAAAATACATCAGATACATCTAAATAACAAGTTGGAGTTAAATCTGTAATTTTTTGAACCAGAAAAAAGTCTAAGTTTTCTAGTAAACTTTCATCAGCATTGGGTATAACTATTGATTTTAGCTTTTACACAGTGAGTAGACCCATTCAATCCCGAAACAGGAACTGGTTTTCTTTTTAATTCCAAAATTTCAGCGCATTCACTTGTTGAACAATTTATATTTGAGCCATTATCTAAAATACAACGAATCTTAATTCTCCTTCCTTGCGCATCTTCGATAAAAGCAGAAACAGTACTCCAAAGCACGGCACGATTCGGTTGTTTCAGCATGTTTCTTAATGTTTGATAAACAGTAGAATTCTCTTCTCGTTTCCCCTCAGTCCCTGATTCGTCCCCTTTCAGATAGTGAGTTTCAGTGGGGTGAGTGTCCGAATAACGATTTCTTTTAGGTTCAAGGTCATCCCTTTCTCCGTGCAATAGAGTGCGATGGTGTTTACCGCAAACAAAACAGGAATGCTTGGAATAACAAGAGTTCACAGTTTGCTTTAAATCCAAACAGTTATCAAATTTTATGCGCTTTTACAGTTTCATATCGTTTAATAATACCCATTTTTTGAAAATAATTGCATTTATTCAATAAATGTTAACCTTTACATAAAACTCAGATTTTTGTTTTGAATTTATCATTATTCTTAATCATTAAAGTTTTAGTTTTGTAATTGATAGGAATGTTCTTCCTCATTAATTGCCCATTAGGAGAATGATTCACATTTTTTAGCACGGCACTGCGTTGTTCTAAGAACTGCGTCAATGTTTCAAATTCGGAAACTTTTGTTGATTTTAAAGAAAATTCAAATTGTTTTCTAGTTTCTTTGTCAACTTTTTGAATAATGATGTTTATTAATAAAGCATCTGACACACACAGATTATTTCTTTCATGTTCTAAAACTTTTAAGGCTCTTAAATTTTTCTTAATACAGTCAATGAAAGTTAGTAATTTTTTTTGGTAATTCCTGATGAATTTTTTCATAATTAATTATAGATAACAAATGTGTGTCAACAAGTGAATCTAATATTTCCAAATCGTTCTTTCAAGGCAGTAAATAATGATGCAAAACTATCTTCAGATGTTTCAATCTGTTTCGCATCGCCTTTTAATGATGCGCGTAAGTAGAATAATTTTTAAGAATCGTTTAATATTTTTTTAATATAATCGTCGTTATTCTAATTAAATTCGGAAACTGATTATTAAAGTTTAACCACTCCTCATACTTTCCAGTAAAAACAGGAAGTGGAATTTGTTTGTTTTAAAGTTCGTATCACTTTTGCTTACATTTTCGTTAACAATAGAATTCTTAAATGAATCAAGGAAGAAATTCAAGCTTACCTCCAATTCTTTTAAGCGATTATATGCGTCATCCAAGTCCATTTCCATTTCTTCAATATCCCTAAAGTCTGGAATTTCATAATACTTTTCACATAGCTCATTTAATTTTGTTAGAAACAAAATCCAGAAGATTTTCTTTAGCTTCACTTTTATTTCGATGGATGATGTATCCTTAATGACATTCCTTTCATTTACAATAATTCTAGCTTAGTGATAGATCCTTTTATGGATCTTTTTATTCTGTTAAGTTTCTTCATAGGTAAGCACTGGTTTCCGGTCGCTCGGACCACTTATGTTTTGTTGTATGAATTAGATGAACTGTTCATAGTTCTAAAAAAAGTGACGGACCAGTTGTCTTCTCTCAGTTTAATTAGACAACACATTAATAACGAATAAATAAACATATATACATGTGGGTGCAGTAAATGCGATGAGATAATAGATCCCGCTAGAGTTTACAGTTGATAAGGGGAAAACGCTCTTGTTTCAAGTACATAACTGTATGAGAAACTGCCGTTTGGGCTATTCGTTACTCATATTTCAAATCTGTCAGCCAAGCCATTTTAAAGTAAGTACTTCTGACACACAATTGTCAGAAAAATTACTGTTTTTTTATTATTCCTCACTGAGTAACAAAGGATTTGCCTAATATTACGTTACGCGGAAGTTTAATCACTCAAATTTCATCTTGAACTATTTTAAGAAAATTTATTTCAAAATCAATCAGTAACAAAAATACTATTCGTGTTGTTACGAGTTGGGTTATAAAAAGTGTCCGGTTTTGATGACATATAATTTTCAAGGCTGGTTGGATGTATTACTGTTTGTTCAATGGCTACAAAAAATTCAACTCTGATTTAAAGTAAGTTTTTATTAGCAGCCATTTTCTGCGAAATTCGAATTTTATTTCTGCCTCGTCTAGTTGTTGTCAGCATAAGTCGAGTATTCAGCTTCAATGAGATCTAGATTCATTTTTATAAACCCCAAACCAATCAACAAACAATCAAAGCAATGTATTGCTTATGGCTTTTATATTCTTAAGAAGACAAAAACGATCTTATTGTCTGAAAAATTATGGTGACGGATTTTTGGGATACGAAGAGTGTCACATGGATTTCTTAAAATAGGAAAAATGAGGAACAGTGAGTTACTCCATTCCAATTTCTAACAATGCATTTCTCACTCCGAACACTAGAATGAAACTCCCTCGTATATCATAGTATTAAATCACTTAAAAAATTTCATTTGAAACTATTTTATTTATCCTGAAAAGATTTGAAAATAATCAAACCCGCAATCGATTTCTCAAGTACAGGCGTTTGAAAACAAATATGCGAAGAAAAACTGTCCACTTAATTTAGATATTGGTTTTTGTAGCGACAATGAAACAAAGCTAAGTGATATTAAAATTTTGATTGCTGCCACGTTGAGTTATTTTGCGTCAAGTTGTGACCGTCGAGGAGATCTGGATTCATCATTTTTTTTAAATAAATTTATTTGCAAAACTCCTCATGCTCCTCATTGCATAACAAGAGGCTTACAGACGTAAGTGGTAACAACATTATACAATAATAATAATAAATTAAAAAAAAAAAAAACATAATTAAGGGGGAAAAACACAAAAGAGACAAATTTAAATAAAAGGAAGGGAGGAAATATATAAATATAAAGAAAGGAAGGGAACTATAAATTTTAAAAATCTTTACAGTAAACAAATTTTCTCAAGACATTAAGGTTTTCAGAACAATTGACCAACAAAAACAAAATAGGTGGCCAGGAAATACCTAAGCGTCTTAACTCCTTTTTAAAATTTTCTCTTTTACAAAAATATAAATTACAATATGGATTCATCATTATGCTCTGAAAACTAAGAAACAATCAAATCACTTAGTTGTTTCCAATGAATCTGCACCAAAGAAGTTTACTATCTCATTGGCTGGAAGAGTTATGGTCAAAGTGAATATAAATGTTATACTCCGTATTAACATATTCATTTAAATTATTTTGAGTTTGCCACATGAGATTACAATAATATAAACTCATGTTATACGTCGCACAACTTTTCATTTTATTTTGTGACTATTTCAAATCCGATAACATAATGAAATAATAAATACTAGAGCTAGTATTGAATAATGCGGTTCTTGTAAGGAAAGACAAATTGAAATCTCTTCATAAAAAAAACTTAACAAAATGATTCTCAATATAAATATTTTTCATTAATCAGCAGACTATAAATTATGCATGATTAGTAAACAATTACAGTTCATAATCCCAAAAGCAGCAACTTCTTCCTTTTCTTTATTCTTCAGTGTAACTCTTCATTAGATGTGTTAAAAATCTACTCGGTCACCCCAATGTAAACCAAATATAACCTCATAATAACATTTAAATAAGAGAGTCATCTTTCGGCACTTAGCCTCAAACCAACAAGCACTTCGAATAAGTCATCTTTTCCCTGTAGAATTACCAAGAAAAGAGAAAGATGACTTCTTGGATTTGAATTGTCTTCTTCAGTGGAAATAATTTGCATTAATTATGCTTCAAAATATTCATTCTCTAATGATACAATTTTAAAAGAATAAAAAGACGATTTTCTGCAAGGACAGTGATGGCCTTGCTTTTGTATACGTATACCTCCATCTCTGTGGAAGATCGAAACTAATGAGTTTTCCATGCAAATTTCGAAGACTCCCCATAGCTTTTAAACGAAAATATGCACCTTGCAAACCTTTTCTAAGGTATGATTAGCACTTAACATTAATGAGTTAATTTTACATTTTAATTCAGAATGGATTGGTTACAGAGTTTTTAAAAATATTTGGTAGAGCTCATTATATTAATTGTCGCATGATACGATCTTGTTGATCTCAATTGGAATATGAGATATGCTGCAAAAAAAGAGAAAAGAGACTTGGGAATTTTTTGATTTTGTTTGGGGGGGGGTCGATAAATGTGGATTCCGATTAATTAGATGATAGTTTTACTATTCGGTTACTATTAGTTGATTAGTTTTAGACATATGTAGGTTCATTACAACGCACTGAAGAATATCACTGCAAAAAGGTCAGTTGAAACTTCAACAGTTAATTTTTGTGGTAAATCTTTTGTGCAAAATTATTTTGATGTTGTCGAAATTTCATCTACTTTTCTACTGAAGAGGAAATATATACGAATTACTCACAATTTAGGTGTAAAAATTGGTCTGAAAATCTTATTTTAGATGAAAATAAATGATACACAGATATTGATCACTTAACAATCTCAATCGGTTTCCACTTCAATTCAGGGAATCCCCTTTCTCAACTTGAGTGTCAGTCAGTGACGAATGGTGGCATGCGCATTGAACCTTGTTAAACTGTTCGCGATTGTTACTCCAAAGTAGAACAGATGTTGATGAAAAGAAAAAGTATGACATCATCAAAAGGAATTGAATAAGAAATGAGGGAAAGCTATTGACCTTTTGAAATGATAAAAAATATGATACTAAATACGAAGTTAATAAACGGTTAAAAAAATAGCATTTTGAAATTCACTCATTTAACTATTTTAAAGGATAAAGCTAGAGTGAAAGAGGAAGTGAAATCATCGACAGAATTTAAAACCACAATAACAAAGTAGCTGAAAGGTCTTAGTCATGAGATGGAGAAATTATAGGCCATCCGATTTGACAACTAGGTGCAAAATAATATGCCGATAAGTCTCTTAATAATTCTAACTTAGTCATACATTATCTTTCTGATTTTTGGCGTCATCTTCCTCGCCCTTACCCTCTACAGCTCCAGATAACCAAATAAATAAGTGATAATATCTACATATGCATGTTTTTTACGAATACATTTGAAGTTTATTATATAATTTTCATAATGTTATAAAGCACCTATATTCCTAACTCAAGTTTCTCTCTTATCAACAACTTCGCTTAACTACGTAATCGTCGGAACAAAACTCGCTCGTAAGTGAGGAGTAATCGTATTAATAGGATGTGTGTGTATGAGAGAGAGAGAGAGAATGACATATATAGAAAGAAAAAGCTTTATATTTCGTCAGTGGATATGTTTCCTTTAGATGAAAACAAAATCAGACATATAAATTTAGAGCTTGTTCTCTTTTTTTTACTCTACACCAGACAAATACAATATATGTCGTTCTTTTCAAAGAATAATTTGAATTTTGTATTCAGTCGGTTCCTTTTTAAGTAAGTTTTCTTAAAAAATATATTGCAGGAAAGAAGCATTATTGAGCCTTGAATGAACATATAAAAAAAAGCTGTCAAAATTACATAATTATAATCACGTTTATGTGTTCTGAAGCTTAAAAAAAACTATTAAAATTGCGCAATTGATCGTCTTACCTTTACCTGTTCTTCCTTTTGCCATCTGAAAATCTCTAATTATCTTACCACTTTGATGTACTTTAAAAACATGTTTATGTAATACAATAAAATATGATTGAAAACGAAATTTATTGAAGCAGATAACATATAATTGTGTAAAATAGTGATTTAAATATTCTGCACTTATCATAATTTTAAGGGAACAGTTTCTATTTTATAATATTTTATCTCAACCATTTTAAATGTTAAAACAGTAAGGAACACGTCCTTCTTGATGTCGTACACCGAACCAGAAATCATCCGAAAAGGCGACGTGATACTGCTTTCGTGTCCATGATCGTCGTTCAACGTACCGTTATAAATGCACCTGTCTCTACTGCAGCGTCAAGGGAAATCGCAACAATGATAACCATTCTGACAGTCGTGGTGTTATAGACTCGTCACACTGGCCGTGCGGACCTTTTCTCGGCGAATGAGTCACGTTCTTAATTCAGGGTACATAACGTGGAGAAATGATACTTCTTCCAAGAATCTGGTTTAACATCATTATATCGGATCATGCTGTCAAATCTAAATGGTTAAACATCGTTATATATTCGCACTCTTCTTAAGGGTAATGTTTAAGGACTCGTATTTGTCAATAACACCTTGGGGTAAGATCTCATTCACGGTTTTTTTTTTTTTATGGGAGGTTATTTTTGCATCTTTAGGATAAGAAGAAACTTTGTATTTCGGGTATTTTAAAACCAAAGGATGGTTATAAATTTTTTTAAATAGTATGTGTTAGAAAACATGCATACTTGTAAATCAACGGCATACATAAAAGGGAAGAATTTCTAATGCTTAACAAAGTGAGTTTTTTTTGCGTGGCTTAAAAACGTGAGTTACATTTCTGTCGATATAAAAAAAGAAATTGAACAAGATTTGAGCCATTTAAAGTCCAAATGAATTAAATATAGTTAAATAAATATTTATTATTGAATTTATGTCAGATTCCTTTCCAAGAGCTACTCCTTATAAGCAAACTGATGTTGGAAAACATGAGCTAACTCAAAAGGAATTCTTTGTAGATATATCGATTTTCACGGAATGTAAGCGTATGTTGACTGTGTCACTTTCGTAGCCCAAAGTGATTCATAAGCACACCAAATAAGCAATAATCCCACCAAGTAACTGTTGAGGGCGATGAGAATTTGCAGAACTGTTGCTTTACTACATTTTGTAGCATGCGCGGGCACCCGCATACGCAGGAGAGAGCAAAGGCTCTTATAAAGAGCACCGTCCATTGACGCAGCAGTTCATGTGAGAACATGATGGCGTTCACATTCCAAAATTCGACGATGGAGGTGCAGCGAGGCGTTATCCGATTTCTGACAGTGGAAGGTGTTAAACCGACCGCTATTCATCACCATATGGTGAACGTATACGAGGAAGATTGTGTGTCCGACAAGTCAGTGAGAAAATGGAGGGCCCGTTTTTGTACAGGCAGTGAGAGTTTGGTTGATGACCTGAGACCAGGCCAGGCAACACATCTGAAACAGGCAGGGACATCTGAAAGGGAAAAGCTTCAACTCGGACGACGAATTCTTGAACGCTGTGAAAGACTGGGTCTCGTCACGGCCACAGAAATTCTGCGAACAAGAAATCCTTTGACTCGTTGATCAATGGGATCATTGTTCTCAGATCTATGGAGTATACCAGGGGTCGGTAAAGTAGTCGATATCGACCCCCAGGGGTAGATATAGTATAATTAGGGAGTCGATCTAATCCAGGGGGTCGATGAATGAAAACTAATACTATGCAATAGCAAATTTATTGACAGCAACGCAGTATTACAATTTTCGTTTGGATTACCATTTGTTATTACGATATAGTAAGTACAATTTTTATAATATATTATAGCTTATTTCATTTCTCATTCCTGCATACTCTTTAAATAATTATTTACCTTTTTTTACCGTTTAAAGTTTGCGTATTTCGTGATGGGTTCTCATTTTCAGACTTGTGAGAAATGATTCTTGCACCGTTTTGTTACAAGATGGCCCAAATTAGAGCAAAACCTCTTAAATTAAGACTGTTTGATAAGCTTTGCGGAGAAAATGATAAACTGTCAAACCAATTATTATTACACACCGAAATACGATAGTAGTCAAGAGGTGTATGTTTACACAAATTTGTTGAATTGCTTAAACATTTACAGAATTTCTTACTGAAATTAATCCAGCCTTAAGTGAAAAATTGCAAAAAATAAAAACAATATTTCTTATTTGTCCGATGTATTTACAAAGTTCAATGATATTCAAACACGTCACCAAGAAAATATTACGTTAATTTGAGCACGAACAACTATTTTAAGCTTACAAGTTAAATTATTAACTTGAAAAAAATTAAAATCACAATTTCTGTCATGTATGATATTTTTTTCGCAAATTTCCATGCATTTTTTTCATTTCGATAATTTAAGTCGATAATGACGAAGTCGAAAGTGAAGTTCAGCCATTAAAGGCTGATTTAATTTGCGAGGTCTTGAAATTTGCTACAAGTATATAACAACATTTTGTCACTTACGATTCTGACATGGAGAGGGCATTAAAATCCCAACGTAATCTTAATTTTTGTGTAACAGGATATCAAGAATTATATAAGCAACATGAGAAACCAAATAAATAAATTAGTCGCTAATAACAGACTTTGTAACAAAAAAAAAAAAAAAAAAAAAACAGAGACCGTTAATAACGAACAAAATTCTTCATTTGAATCAAAGCCGACAGTTGTGCTAGACATATTTGACACATCTACTGATGATAGTATTTTTGATCCAGTTCATAATAAACGTTCAGGTTTGTTATCAAGTAGCGATGAATAGTTGTTAGTAGTTTTTTACTTAAATTCAATTTGAATTTTTATGCGTGTTGTAAGTATTCGTAGACTGAATTTTCACTGTACACTACTTTTAATTTGATTTGTAATAAAAAGGAATTATTTTTGTTTATAAATATCTTATGTGGATTACATTATTACTTCCCCCCCCCCCCATTTTTTGGGAAAATACTTAGAATTTTTTCATCTTACACTATTTTTTAAATTTGTGGAACCTATACCCAAATTTACCGTATATCGAATGTGTTTTACGCGGTTTTCTAAGGAATGCATCTATCGTGTAAAAAAAAAGAGTTGGGTATATATATATATATATATATATTAATATTGTTATGAATAAGTATTCCATTTGAATCTTGTCTCATTTCCATTTTGATATTTCTGGTTCTTGTGCGCATTTGAGAAGGTCATTGAATCCAAATTCCCAACAGAACTGAATTATTAATTTTGTTTACTGAGCGTCTGATAGTTGTGGTGAAAATATGTTATTTTTGTTTCAAATAAAATTGCAAACTATAAAATTACGTAATAAAATTAATAAATCAATATAGTGTTTTTTTTCTGTCTCACAAAAATTATGTGATTACATTTTCAATTTAGTTAATTTAATTTTTTTCAAATTAAAATATTTCACTTTTAATTTACGTATGATTTTTAGATATTCTTTCTGACTTTCTTTGCTTCAACCCTATTTCACCGAACCAATTTAAGTTAAAGTATAAGTGGCCAAAATAACTTTGTATGTTGTCAAACGTGATATAAGTTTTCATTTTAACTTCTTTTCTAATTTCACTACCGTGTAGCAGGGTTCGCTCACTGATAGAAGTTAGGTCATTCATCTGAAAGAAATGTTAAGAGGCCAGATATCGTCGTTTGAATTCGGATCTAAAAGACGACGCCAGAGATCCTCGAGTTGTTTTTGAGAGAGATGTGAATCAGCAACTTATTATTTTCATTGGAATTAGCGCTGTGATTACCATTGCATTTTAACGAAACCATATTTATATACAGCTACATTTTGATTAAACGTAGTGTGAAGCAGTGACGGTTCACGTTTCGTGGTACAAAGAGAAGTGACGTTATAGTTCTAATGCGCATGCGCAGTAAGGACTAATATAACGCAGACTATTTTACAACAGTAAATATGCATTAATATCCAAAAAGTTTGTTATTCATACGTTGAGAAAACAAAGAGGAATATATGAATAAAATAGAAAAGTGTGCTTTGAAAAAATTTTGATTAAATTCTCCCTAAACGAGATAAACAACAGTGTAATGTTTGATTGTGGTTCGAAAATATAGTGAGGTGAGTTACGACTTTTAAAACTTAACAAATCTTTATTTACAGATTAAAATAGGTTTGTAGTACTCTCAGGGAGGCCTACTCAACTGCTCCCATCCTACTAAGACCTTTAACAGACTCCACAAAACTCACTTTTTTCTCCCTCCTCGCCGGCGGTACTCACAGCGCCGCGTAGCGGAGGCTCTGAACCATTGCTCGGAAGGGTTATGAACACAGAAAACAGCATTCATTAAATAAAATTAAAATCGCAAGAAAAAAAAACCAAAAAAAAAAAAAAAAAAAAAAAAAAAAGTATTTTTTTAAACAAATGGTGTTAACCAATATTTACCGCATTTTAAGCCAGTTGAACATTAAATTTTAATAAAAAGCATTTAATGTTTTTACCATGCTTAAATATTCATTTTACACTCTATATCTCTAATGTCTCTCTAAAAAATATTAGTTTTCTCTGCCAATGAATTAATATCATGAAAATGGTCATAAAGATTCCACTGTTTGGAGGAAAAAGTAACCCTTTTTTAATAATGCGAGAAAATTAATCACTAGTTCAGCTTTTTCAATCTAGGTATAATTTTTATTCGATATATATATATATATATATATATATATATATATATATATATATATATTAACGCAAAAAAACGAACAAAACAAATCTTGGATGTCAAGAAAGATTCTGATGCCTATTAAAAAAATCACTGAAAGAAATTTGTAAAAGCATATTAGAGTTACTTTTGTGTATTATTTATCTGTAATTTTTCATCTCGTTAAGTTTATTTCTGCATTTATTTAGCTCTATGAACATTGCTGGGTTGTACATTTAATTCAAATTCATTCTGACAGCTTGTTTAAATCTGTAAGTAGATGTTTATGTGAGAAATACTATGGTGCTGAACCCACTAGAAACCAAAGTAAAGTTCACTGCCAGAACAACGCAAGTGAAGTTACAATTTTCACTTGCGTTATATTTTTTTTATTATATGCAATAAACATTATTATCTATAACGATCTATCTTACTGAAACAAATGTAATTTTAAATAATTTGAAATTAGACCACGTAATAACATTTTGAAAAAATTGGCAATTGGTGCTCTTGGAGAATCTGAATTCGCCAATACTGAAACGTTAACGTCAACAAATTCAGAGTTAACCGAAACGGAATATTCTAAGACTGAAAACACAGTGAATTTTAGAATAAATATACAGGATTCTTTTGACAAAAAATAGTAATAAATATTTTATAGTAATATTTTCGTTTTTAATCTAATGATATATGTATTAGATTTCAAATTTAAAATCTTTCAGCTATTCTTCATGAGAACATGAATTTTTTTTAAAAAAAATTAATTTAGAAAATTATCAGATTATAGAAGAATTTTGGAATGAATTTGATGTGCATTTTTTTAAAAAAATACTAAGTAAGTGTAAGATAATTTTCTTCTAAGTGTTATTCTACATGTAAAATTTTAAATGTTATTAGTCATTTAGTCAAAATCCAATAAATGACAGTTTTAGAACAATTTGCCTTCAGTCATAATTTTAGTAATATTCTCCCTGTAAAAAGAAGTGTTTCATTTTATAATTTTCAATAACGTATCAAAATATCCGAGTTTCAAACAGTAAAATTTGAATGAAGCACCCTGAAAAAAGATAGGAAAAGATTTTTTAAAAAAATTATTTTTAAAATATCACATATACATTCTGCGTGGCATAAATGCATTTTGACAACATGTAAGGATTTTCTCCCATACTAATATTTTTTTTTAATATACTAACACTTTTCACCCATACGAATATTTTTCACCCATACTAATATTTTAGTTTTATTAAGGTTCATCAATTCAATGAGTCAAATAGTATTTAATTAAGAAAACAATAAATTACCATTTTAATTCTTGTTCAAATTGTTTGTATTAATAAATTCTTAAATTCCATCCTTCATAATCCAAACATTGGAAGAATTAAACCTTTTTAAATAACTTAAGGTATAGTCAGGTTTTGTGCCTTTATAGCACAAAACCTGAATTTTTTGTATTTGAAACTTTATATATATATATATATATATATATATATATATATATATATATATATAATTGAAACAATTATTCAGAATTCTAATGTGATGAATTAAAATTTTAGTTTAAAATAGCAAAAGTATCTTAGATTTATTTACGTTATGTAAAGTTAAACTTAACACCACTATTATTTATTCGAATGGAGTAAACAAATACATTGTGATATATAAATTAAATTAAATTTTATGGTCACTATAAAACAACAT
The DNA here is from genome assembly GCA_019974015.1 of Nephila pilipes. Lineage (NCBI taxonomy): Eukaryota > Metazoa > Arthropoda > Arachnida > Araneae > Nephilidae > Nephila > Nephila pilipes. The sequence continues at coordinate 88,261 of BMAW01022120.1, forward strand.
TCCCTGCAATTTTCTTGCTTAACATTTCTCTTTTATCTTAGCTGTATGGGACAGTTAATTAAATGACTCGTGGATTCTGATATTATAAATGAATAGTAAATTATGATATAAGCTTGAATTAAAATCCATCTGATATTAAATATCTCCCTTTGCATAGAGAGTGTTTCAATGTTAACTCAGCTAGAGGAAATAACGCAGAAAAACGTAGAGGGATACCTTTTTTCTTCTCTGATTTCGTTCTTTCGTTGGGCAAAAATGTTAATTTCTTTCTGTTTCTCTAATTTGTCTTCCTCTTACAGTCATTTCTCCTACACACTGGTTGATATGTATATAATTGAAAATGTGCTTCACTCTGGTCACGCTCTGCCCGCGGCGTGAGAGATGACACTCTCGACCCGGTATGTATATAATATATGAAGCTAAACTTTGTTTGGTTTTAATGTTGATTTTAAATCTTGTTTTTAACTTATTCACGCTGTTGAAAGAAACTTTACTCCTGCGTAGTTTATCTCATTTTCAAATATTTTATTCAATGCAGATTAGGAAATCTTCTTCTCCTATTCTTCAGATAAATTCTCCTATTCTTCTGATAAATCATAGGAAATCTGATAAATTCTCCGAAAAGAGTTTCTCCAAAAACAGTAACAAACATACTTATTGTATCGTTCTGCTACCATCTAAATTAACGAGTGGTCGCAAATTCATGGCAAACATTGTTGCAATTGATTCATGAGTCCGTGCTCGATATCATTTACGACCCTGTCGTATGAAAGGCTAATGCAGTTAAATTGGTCGAGCTTGAAAGTCATGCTGGTTTGGTGGGAAATTCGGACATATAGGTGAACTCAGGTGTCATTCACTCTTTCGTTCATTCTCATTACTTTAATTAATTAATTCAAAATTACGGGATCCGTCCCCAATAACCCTTGTAGCTTTTAAGTGCGACGTTGATAATCAGCCATCTAAATAATTTACACTAAAGAAGTTACTTAAACATTTCTGTGTTTTTTTCCCTGCAAAGTATTATTTATGCACATTAGCTTTTTTCTCAGCCGTACAAGAATATTACATGGTAATTATTATTTCGAAGATTATTTTTATATTTTATTAAAATTATGCCTTTAAAGTCGAATTAATTGTGAAGCATTACAAGGTATTAGTTCTAAGTCAAGTCTTAGATCTGAGTCAAAGTTTTTTAATTACTTTTTTATATTTTTACCAAACTAACATATGAAGCTCTTTTTTTTAAAAAAAATCATTTGTTACTTTAGTGAATTGGCTTGTGTAAATATTTATTTATAATAAAAAAACACTAGACACAACTCAAAATTAACTCTTTCGATATTCAAGTAGAGTCCCATTTTTCAATTTTATTACTCAAGAATAAGTTTCTTTAATATTTTTGCTTTTTCCCGCCAAATGCAAACCCAGTTGTTCAAGTTCTGTATTTGGGGCTCTGCTTATGATTTGTTTGCTTATATCATGAAACATGTGATTATATGAATATTGTTTGACTACGTGTTGAAGTTAAATCTGTATCATTTGGAAAACCAATAAATACAGTACATTCTAGATAATCCAACATGTATCAGATTAGAGCACCGTTTGTCGGAATACTGAAAACACCTGGTTTCAAAAAAAAAAAAAAAAAAAAAAAAAAATCGCCAATAGTAATAACGAATTTAAACAAAAAAGGTATGTAATATCGGATAAAATTCAATGCAATAAACCCAAATAAAGGGCAAATCATACGAAATAACTCAAACTACAACCAATATACTGTTTATTACATTATTCTGATGGTAAGCATTAAATAATTAAATAATTTTGTCACCAGTGAAAGCTGGTTAGTTTATGAGAAGTGGTGAATAATAGAGTGAATTCTTAAGATAGTGCCTGGAAAATCGCTATGACTCGAAGACCACAATATCGCGTAGTAGCATATTAATACTCCTAAATTTCATACTTTGAAGTTTCAAGGATGATGTTTGTTAAATAGAACTGAACCTCAAAATAATCATGTAGCTAAGAGTGGAATTCTCAGGAGAATGAAATACTAACTCAAGTTGCTATTATCTGACTTTTTTTTTTTTACTTTCTTGCAACGAGAATTGACTGTTTTTCCTCATTTATTGTTGATTCCCTTTGCCAAATACTCCTTAAAAGTCACTTACTGCATAATGAATTTCTTTTTTAACGTCGTTTAGGTTTAAATAAATACTGCTTGAAAGACTGCAGATCACAGAATTCTTCCGAGGGTTTGGTCTTATTGGGAGGTCAATCTATCAGCCCGAAGCCCTATTGGATGATCTTGGCCTCTCTTTGTTTCCAAAAAATGTTCCCTTTACCTGTTTATACAGTCATGTTAATTCAAACTAGCCAACAACAATATTAATGATACTTATCGATTGTTGGTGACCTTAATTGAAGCACACTTGCACATATTACTCATAAGTATACAACGTTTTCAAAATATGGTACTATCTTTAAAAATTTCCTGTAAGAGAAATACTTATTCATTCTGTTCACGTTTCGGTGAAACAGAATACATGCAGTTAATAACTTTAACGTTTTTGTGTCCATAAGTAATCCAGAGTGTACATTAGATAGTCTCAAAGGTCTAAATGACAGCAATAGCAAGATCAGATGCCTTGGGGAAATTCCTGTGGGAATAAACAGATGTGCAGGGAAATGTCAAGTTTGTAAAGATATGGCAAATTCATCGTCCAGTTATAAATATGCCCTGGTGTCAATAGAACATTTTATCATCTTCTACATTTGTATAAGTCCTTGTTGTCAAAGTGAATTAAATTAAAAAAAAATTTATTGCAAGAACTAATTATATTCAGAAAATGAATACAATTCTATGACTGATAAAACAGAAAATAAGTTTCGAGACAACACTGAAAGATGATTTTAAAAATTGGATATTTTCCTTCTTTTTTCATATCACAATTATAAAATGGGTTTTGAGGTAGATATTACTAGATGCAAAACACCACAATTATATATATTATGCTACATTATAAAGAGTTTATATATATATATATATATATATATATATATATATATATA
>BMAW01022120.1:91345-119738 GCA_019974015.1 Nephila pilipes
TATATATATATATATATATATATATATATATATATATATACTCAAAATGAGTGCTCTCACTTTGTTTATCGTTCGTTTTCTGTATAGTGCTTTAATATGTATCTGTCGTATAATAAATGACTTCAATTAGAAATTCCACTCTTCGACATTTAATCGAGAGTTAAAATTTGAATTATAGTGAATTTATAAATCATAACATATTTTTTCGGTCCAATAGTGAGAATGTTTCCAGTGCAAATAGGATATTCATGGTGCTAATCAGAATAACACTTAATTTTCATATATATCAATGCCGTTCTGAGAGTCAGTTATCTAGTTTATTGGGTTATATATTCAGTTGCCCTAACAATCTATCGTCAGAGGAATTCGCGTCAAGATAAGTTATAGTTTCTCAATGATAATGAGGTGATGCTCTACCCTGCTAGAATTGACTCTGATCTTTAATCCAGAAAATATTTTCCTTTTTGTTTCATCAAATGCAATATTTCCATTGCAATATTCCTTTTTTTTTTGGTGATTTTAGAAATATTAAACACCATATTATTTCTTTTTATTGAATTTTAAATTTTTGAGATTAATTAATTGCAATGCATGTCATAGTTTACAAAAGAGGATGTTATAAATTTTTTTGTCATTTTTTATTATATTTTATTTCATCATAGATAATTCTTCATTATATTTTATTTCATCATAGATATAGATAATACTTTATTATATTTTATTTCATCATAGATAATTCTTTATTATATTTCATTTCATCATAATGGCTTTCTTTGAATCTCTTAGAATTATGTTTAGTGAGGAATAAACATTTGTCCAATTTCTTTATCAGATACTGATTTTGTAACATTTTTTGTACATATTCTACTTAAAAAATTTGACAACTATATTACCAACTCCAATATTTCAAGTAATAGAAAATGAAAGGTTACATTTTTATTAAATCTTTATAATTTAAAATTTTGCCTCCCTAAACTTTACTCTGGCTGAAAGATGTAGCTAGAATTGAATGCTTTATAAATATCATTTGTTATTTTGAGTTTTGTCTTAAAAAGATATTAATCCTAGAAGTTGAAGTTTTTTTTTATCGAATCTTAACTCCTTTTTTCCAACCAGTAAACAAATAAATTAAAAAGAAACACCTAATGATAGAATACAAAATTACCGAAGCAACCTTTTCTTTAATAACAATAACAGTTAATTACAAAATTTAAATTTAAATTTTAATAATTATTAGGAATATTGAATTTAATGCTGATAAGAATTATAACTGTTTAATTTAATATTAATATTAATAATAATAATTAAACTTTTAATGTTAATAAGAATTACAAATATTAAATGTAATTCTAATAAGAATTATGAATATTAAATTTATAATTTAAATACTATTATAAATTAAATTAAAACTATATATATATTTTCCCCCTTCTAACTTTTTTAGATAGTAGAGAAAAACTTATTGTTACACTTAGTGGGAACTGGCGGTTTAATTGCACAAATGATGCATTAATTACATATATTTAGTATGTTAGGTACATGACTAACTAATAGAAATAATGGAAGTTATAGTAATACATGCATTTATTTTTTTCTTTTTGAAGAAATGCAACTTGCATGAAAGGGTATCAAGAGATGGAGATTAAGGAATTCTAGTATAGTGTCGGATATATAAATTGGGGGGAAAAAATCTGAAATTAGTAACAGTAATGGAATTCGGTTTTATAAAATAAGATTAACAGATGAGAGACAGTCTCACATCCAAACAAGAGAAACAAATGCTAAATTCTAAAAAAATTGTCTTTCAGCTTTATTAATCTTGTATTACCATTATCACTAAGAACACCGCTGTATCAGATTATTACCTTAATATTACTTAAGCAAATTGACTATTTCTATGAATCTCACTTTTTTGTATATGTTATCTTCTTCTTCGCCAACTTTGTTAAAGCAAACGATTATGAGATAAAAATCAAATTAGTAGAATCCAAACATTAAAGTTAATGAAATTCTTTCGTTATTGATGTATATAATATTATGCTTGGATATTAAAATTAAAGAAAACAATAAAATGTTAAAATAGACAGCAAATTATTAAAACTAGCAATGATATAAAGTTTAAATATTAAAATTAAAAAAAAAAAGATAACGATAAGGATTAACGATAAAATATTAAATTAAATATGTTTTAAGAGGACACAATATATACTCTTAAAATGACCAAAATATCAAAGAAATTTGTAATCTTTCTTAATTGTATGATTTTTGTATATATATGCATCAAATATCATAGTTCTGGCTACTTTAGCGGGTATTACAATTTTTTAAAAGTGTACCAAATAATGCAATCGACAAACAGAAGTTGGAACTAATTTTACTTATCTTTTTACTTTTCATGTTGATCATGTATTTAAAATGTTATGACTTTCTTTTTGTGATGGATGTAAAGTTTTGAAATTTTTCTGGTTGTTATGCATACTTTTTTTTTATAATTCTCTGCACTTTGTGTGAATACGGATTTAGATAAACAGTTATTTTTTTAAACATCTACTCAAAATTAGATATAGTTTTGTTTTGTTTTTACAATTTTTTGCAGTGTTTTGTAGAAAAATTAATTTTAAAACTATAAATAACTCTAGTACATTCAAACCCATACACAGAACTATGAGAAATACTTCAAAGAAGTTATTAAAAATATTGAAATATGTAGAAGTAAAAAGAATTTATAAACTTGAAATATTTTCAAAAAATTAAAATTATAAATAATTATGTTGGATATCAATGCATATTTGAATAGATTGCGCAGCGCCATGTAAGCTATGGCTGAGCATGCGTGCAAAAGATGGCGAATTTCTCACCTAAGAACTAATACGATACTATTTCTCCTACTTTTGATGCTGTTGAATCTCCGAGTGTGAAACTCACGCTGCCCTATTCTCTTTTATATATATGTCTTTTTATAAATAAACCAGCTTTTCGTAATTGTGCCATAATTCTCACTGCGTTTACTTCCAACAAATTATTTGTTTGAAGTTGTTTTTATTTGATATGCTTATATTATGCGTATTTTAAAGTAGGATGAATATAAATCTTCCCTTATAAGTACCTAATAAAAAGTACCATAAAGTACCGTGTCCTCTTCAGAGAAATATAACTATTGTTGGCATTAAATGAAAATAAATAAAATCTGAATATTACTCTATTCCTCAAAAGAGGATTTAAAAGTTAAATGTCACATTTGAACAACACTGCAAAAGTCTCCGTAAATAAACAGGGAAATATGCACATAATCTTTAACTGGTATCCGATGGTTAGACATCCGATGTATTCCAGGACTGATAAAACTGTTCGCTCTGACTTTGAAATCTGCATTTGTTGACCTCGACCCCATCTGTACTCAAACAGGCATTGCTGGTAGTTCTGCCCATTATTAATCATATAATTTCAGTTTTATTCATGCACTTCGTTTCTAAGGGGTCCTGCATCATGTTTTACAACAATACCTAACTGTGTACATGCTATGTTCCTCCACACAAATGAACCATCACGGCGCTGATTTATCTTAAGCACTGACATTTCCATGTTAATAAAATCCACATGAATAAGCGTGACTAAAGCAACTATCACAACTTGTCGAATAATTAACAATGTACATTTTACTATGTCTGAGTCTTACCGGTACAATAGTAATCAATTAAATTAATATTCAATGTTTGACATTTTGAAGAATGTGACGAAAATCCTTTGGGATAAGCCTGGGACATTTAGACATCTGACAAATCTAGAATGCTAGCTAGCCAATGCTTGTTTGAAACTGCTAACAGGACTAGGAGTTATTTAACCTGACTGTCTCAAACCAAAGAGGCCCACACTCTAAGTACAACTGTTTATCCGGTTTGAACTTGGTCCTGCTGAAGCGGCTTAAAGAGCGCCCCACTGGGCTGTAATATTGATAACACCTAGAAACAGAAGAATTTTAAGGTTTATTCATTTTCCTTAAAAATGTTTATAATTAATCCTGCCAGGAAAGTCCAAATAAAATAATGTGATCTCCAAAAGTGTATGTCCTAATTGTGCAGATGATTGAAAACAAGAGAATTAAAACAAATTATCTCAAAAGATTTTTCTAATTAAATGGAATTATATTTGGCAAACATATTCTTTTAAATAGAAGGATGACGATAATGAGGGTCGTCCATGTCTGAGTTTGACTGATGAAATGTCGAGGAGTGCAAGTGTTGAGGCTTGACCACTGAATGACGATGAAATGATTGCAACTAAAACATGATGTAGGTCTGTTTCTTAAGATAAATGATGAGGACGAAAGAAAAGAAACCTGTGCGCTTTATGCCACACCTGACTACGGAGCAAAAACACTGAATTGCTTCTTCCGAAGACGGATTACAAGTGGCTGATGAAGACTAACTTTGAAACCATTGTCGGAGATGAGTCGTAAAACTGAATACATCCGGAAACCAAACAAGTCTGGAGTGGATAAGTCCGGGAAAGGCCGACTGATGAAAGTTCCAGGTACAAAATTAAAACAAAGATGGCTCTGTGTTTTCTTGACAGTTTGAGGAACGACCACCATGAATTCTTTGACAAGGCCCACTGTCACTGGTGCCTTTATAAGGATGTGCTACACCTCACGAATAGAAAAGAATGCGGGCGTGTGAGGACCTGAAATGTTGACAGGAACTGGTGTCGTCAGGCTGACAAATGCACCATCACAATCCATCATTGTTCAGCACCCTTAAGGGCAGGCAGGTTGTAACCATCGACCTCCTACACCACCTGACTCCGTCCCCTCCGGACTATTTCTCTGTTTCCAAAGCTGAAATTGAAGATGAAGTGACAGCGGTACGCCGGTAGAGGACATCAGCACAGTGACAAGGGACCTGCAGAGGCCGAGCGTTCCAGAAGGGGCGTTCAAAGATCTATACAGATCCAAAACGTTTTATTGAAGTGCAGGGGATTATGGTAGTTTGATATTAAATAAACTTAATCTTGCCAAGAGTTGTCTGTGCATCTAGTCCTGGAACCTTGAACACACCGTGCATATATATGTAATATACAGTATATTATATTATATACATATATATTATATACATACATATATGAAAGACATATATACAAAAATATACATATAAATGAGGCATATACATGCAAATATTACATAAATTGTATACATGTTACATGGTAAATATACATGGCATATACATATATAATACATATAGGTAAAATATATATTACATGACATATACAAACATATACACATATTACATATATGTAAAATATATATGCAAAATATAATATAGAGACATATATACATATACATACATATTACATATATACATAACATGGCTATATACGTATTACGTAAATACATACATATACATATTATTATATAAATATGAATATACATATACAAAAGACATAATATATACATATATGAGCATATACAAAACATATATTCCTATATTAATATAATATACATACATATTAAGGCATACGTAAACATAAGAGCAATATATGCATACATATACATGTGCAAAATATACAATAGATACATAATATTATAAGAGATATACATATATACATACATACAAAAATATAAATAAGAAGAAGGTTATTAATATTATTATTGGTTAAATTATATACAAAATATATTATTATATAAAATATATTAGCTAATATTAATACAATATGGCATACAATATATTATGACATAAATATTAATATATTACATATAAAATATACTGACATACAATAAGGTCTGCGAATATATCTTGTTACGAAACATCATCCACTTAACGATATCCCAATCTAACTCTAATAACGTGATAACTTTAAAACTGTCCAAAACGACAGGTCCAATGTCTAGACGCAATGTCATGGACCATATACATACAACACACCGATCAACCCGAGTCCAAATACCGAAACAACATCTTTCTGGCAAAATCTTTCTTTATCCACAACATAAACACCCTATGGTTAACTCAACCCGCGCGATAACCGTCCAACGCCTTCCAACCCTTTCCATCTTTTCTCGCAAGAAACTTTCTTGTCATGAGCAAACAGCGATAAACAGCCTGAACTAACGACCTGTCGGCTGGGTTCTTAATCAATCGAAAGCAACTCCGCGGCAACCCACCTGGAAAACCTCTCTGCTGCCTGGGACCTTCAGCTTAGCTGATAAAATTAATTCCATGATATCCAAAATAACCCAGCAATCCACCACGGAGCCCATCTGATGATCCTCATAATTTTGTCACCTACCTACATCTTCCGGGTGTAACGGCTCTGGCAGGTCCACCTGAGTTGCCCAAGGCCATTTGTGTCGGTATGACCGTTTAAACTCCTGGCAATCCACTGACAAATCGTTGTTTTGATGGACAAGAGTCCGGGTACATTCTTTGAATCCATTGTTTGGCTTGCACGGTGTTTTACCCCATTAAAACAATGTTTTATCAGAAACACGAAACTATTTTTCCATTTTAAACAAACTACAAAACGACTTTACTCCAACCCTGATAACCAGCTGCTCTATCCGATCGATCTAAAATTTTGATACACGCTCTACAAAGGCTAGTACCTAGAAAGACCTGGTTACTGGTTTCACATGAGCGCCATCTGGGTTAGTCCTGGAGTTATTGATTGTCCATATATAGACGATATATAAATATATAAATATAATATATATAAAATATATAAATATATAATATATATAAAATATAAATATATAATATATAAAATATAAATATATATTATATATAAATATATAAAATATAGAATATACTAAAATATAATATATAAATATATAATATATAAAATATAAATATATAATATATAAAATAAAAATATAATATGTAGGATACATAGAGTTAAAAAATTAACATAAAATGTATAGTACATACTTTTAATATAGTTTCAAACGAGAACATAAATGGCTGATAGACCTAATCCTTTTTATTTCTGCATATAAAGAATAGTTATATTTGAAAGAATTTTAAAAATTATCGGTTCCTCTCCTTTTCAACAAAATGGGCAAAAGAGAATTTTGAGAGAGAATCTATTTTTATAAATTTATTTAAGTAAATTGGGTATGGATTTCCTCACTCATTTAAAACAAATGAAAATGGAACTCCTAAATATCGAGAATTTTTCAAATTATGAGACTTGGAGTTCATTACTGAACATTAACTATTTACTGGAAAATTAATCAGTGAACAAAACCTTGATGCTAAGTTTTGTAAAGTAGCAAAACTACCCGATAGGTGTGCTTCCCTTATCTGCTGTCTTTGTGCAGAGGGTGGACATGAAAAGTCCTAACTACAGATACAGAGACGTTTTTACAATATTTATTTTTCAAACAGGGTCTCCTTGTGCATACAATTTCCCAGTGATATCCCATGTTTTAACTTAACCAATCGAGACTCTTGACGTCTCTGCATAAATGTATCAGCTGAATTTGAGTGGCCTCATTTAACGTAAATCTTCTGTCCTGACGAGTTTTGATTAAGCAACAAAAGAATCTCGTTTTGGGCTAAGTCTGTTGAGTAAGGAGGTAATGTTAGCAATGAACAGTTTAAGCCACACTGAGATTTTCAAGTATGACAACTGCGAATTGTGGATGCGCATTGTCGGTGGAAACCAAAATTTCACAACGATGTGGTCGTTTCTAAATTTCTGTCTAGCTTCAAGGAATGATGGTGCATGCGTATGCTCTGTAGTGGTTTTCAATTGGCTAACAGATTAAAATAACGTCGGCTGTTGCTCTAAAAACAGGTGCCCTCTAACTAGTTTTTGCTACTGATTCCCTTGCAGTCCAATCGTTTATTGTATTTTGTTTCGACATTATAATGGCGTATCCAAGTTTAATCTACAGTAATTAATTGATGATAAAATCTACATATTGTCGCCTAAATTGATATGCTCGTCGAATCATGTTTTTGGTTTAACGAGTAAACTGGTCATCAACGCGTAGACACTCCTGGGTCATTCTGTGATCATAATGTGATCAAAATATTCTTGGACATATTCATGCTTCTCTTTAACTCTACAAGTGTATCTGTAGCTTTGGAAGAACTAGTAGATTACAGACATACTTAGCAATATTCATTTCAGATGTTATAATGATGTTATCTCTAATGCAGTTTTGACATCCTGACACCATTGATCCCAAGTGGTAGTGACTACATTTAAATTAGCTAATCCAAATTTTACCCTTGTGAATGCAGAATCCTTACACAACGTCTTAACTCATCTTTGATTTACATTGGCTTAAAATATTCAAACATACAATGACAGGCGACACTTAATTTTCATTTCTAAAATCACTCACACTGACTCAGTTCAAACAATTGTTTAAACCAATAACTGGTAAATCGAACTTTTTGAGTACCTGTGAAAGATACGCAACCACTTTCTATGTAATTGACGAGGACGTTAAGTAGAAACATTTGCATCACCTCTCGTATATCTCATATCTCATTTATTTATTGTTTAATTAATTTTACTGAGAATTTATAAAGATAGTCAGAATTACCTAGGCTAAAAATTCACTCTGTATGAAACTATAATTTACTTCTAGTAGTTGTTTCGAAATGAAACATGAAAAGAAGATCATAGATAGAGGAGATGCGAAAATTTCGTTCAGTTCAAAATAGTACTGTAGAATGTCTAAAAGAAATTCCAGATCTAACACGTGTTGGAAAACTAAAACGTCATTTTTACTTTACTACTACTAAACTATTTTTCATTTTACTGAAAACTTCTATTTGAATTGCTACAAAACCTTTTATACTTCTCATTAATGAACTTTCAATAACGATATTTTGATTTTTGTTTACTTTTCTTAACTTAGATATATTTCTGCTTATCTTAAACTTCAGACAAAAAGATTTCAAACTTTACTGCAAAACAGAGTTTTATCTTTAAACTCTGCTCATCCTTGGCAGTGATATACGCAATTTACTCCTAGTATATCAATCTCTAAGATATTCTTTACTTTTGTTGTACTACGTGTTCTGCATTCCTGAAACAGATCAGACCAGGCTGCATAACAACTAATTTATTAAATAATCTTCAATCATATCCATAATGCGATCCTTCTCAGAGAAGAGTCAATCCTGCTTGCTTCATACTGACACTCTCACCGATCTTGTTGGGTGTGGTGAATGATACTACTGCACCTCATACAAGATGCCTACCAAGGGCTTCTGAACACTGGAGATAATACATTTTCTCTTAACAGTCTAGAGGAATAAAATGTCAAAGAATGTACATGGCAGATATCGCAATATTGCCACTTAAGTTTTTAACCAGCTCATACTAAATGCACATACACACACACACACACACACACACACACACAATACACACACACAATACACACATTATTATATATATATATAAACATTGCGAAATCAGTTCCCAATTTATAATTACTGGATTATAACAGCATGATATCTTTTCAGAATCACAAATCAAAGGAAAATCATTCTATTAATAATAATGATCAACTATTTAGTATAGAGTACTATAATATTAATTTATACTGAACGATCAACAACATGTTCCTTACAACGTTATCAATTCATTGAAAATATTAGCACGTTTTACTCATATGACTCTTAATCAATGATTAATAACTCAAACAATGTTGTGAATACAACATCAATTAAAATGTGTACTCAATGAAAACCATTTATGAACCTCAATGGAAAGTTGGCATTAAGTTTTCTAAAAGTGTTCAAACAACCTTTCAGTGAATGTAAAATTATTTGACATCCTTCAGAAGGATTTAAGACGGCTTAGTGTAACTTTTAATGCTCAACCTTTTTGCAAAATAACTGAGATAGCCACAATTTTAACTGTAAATATCCCTGTGGCTATATGTCTAGACATTATAATTTTAGAAGTTTCGAAAAAGGTATTCTGTTGAATGAAAAGACTGAAAGTTTTCAATGGAAAGTAGTTTCTTTCTGAAACGGCGCTTTTGAATCATCTTTATTTGATCAGTAAGATTTTTCAGAAATAAAATTAACATTCTAAATTGTTGTTGAAACGAAATATTCTCTATTGAAACAGAAATCCCAAGTTATATATAGCTTTAGAAAACTTTAATGTAAATATTCTCAAGAAATATTTTAAAAATATTTTTTTTCTTAATAAATAGTTCCACATATCATTTGATGAAACATATATAGGGAAATATTTCATAAAAGTTACCATGATTATTGATCTAAAATTTTATTAGACTATAGTTACTCTAAATTCATATATTATAAAGCAGATAATTGCCGCAAAGGTTAGGACTTCTATTGAAGAATAGAACTATGCATTTGAATTCGTTGCATTAATCAGAATTTTAGAGCCAGAATAAAAAGGAATTTTTATTTATGACTCAACTTTGTATGGCTTTGTTAGTTCGTTAGCTATTTGTATAGTTTATTATACTTTTTATTGATAAAGAGTCTTTTTTTAACAATGCGTTTCTAAATTTAAAATGTAAACTTAGAGAAGGTAATTTTCTTCATGGAAACATTACCTTTGTTTTTGAAGATTACAATTACACTTCATTAAGAAACTTTTTAAAATATACATAAATAGAAATCTATACGAATAATTTTCTATAAATGGAAAACTCAAAGAAAACTTTTTTTTAATTATTTAACACTACATTTTTCTTTATTCAGATAAATATTTATGTAATAAAGAAAATTTAAAAATTTGTGAAAATCTTATCGAAATAGATGGTTTTGAAAAAAACACGATACAACAAAATTAAGTATTATTTTTAAGTTGCATAAAATTTTATGCTTCAAATTTATGTGATGAAAATACTAGACATAAAATCCAGACTTATTTAATTTTAAACAATCTCAGATTTTTCAGGAGAAACAGTAATTCAAAATTTATTAAAACTGCGCTTCGACTCAATATTTTCTCTTTTCATCTCCAAATAGAAGCATCTCCTTGGATGAAGATAGTACTTCCCAAAACTTTAATAGTCGATTTCTGTATTGTCTATAACTCATCCCCCACGTGTGTGTATCCACTCCCATACTGGATGAGAGATTAACCACTCCAGGAAATCGGTACAGCGTAAACTAAGAAGTTGGGCCTTAATATCCTCCTCTACAATTCGAGGGGTAGGAAAACACTCGAGTTTTCGAAAAGTTATCGCTTTCGCGAGAGCCTCAATTGTTCTACTGTAATGTTTCTTCTGGTTGAAGAACGTTTCTATGCACCGCCAGGCTTGATTAAAGGAAGAGAACAGGTTTAAAGTTCGGTTCTGTGAGGGTGAATAAGTATTTAATTGCTGAATCGTATATACATTCGAGAAACAAGCGTTTAGAATTGAAAGTATCATTTACATCGCAGGGATGTTAGTGATTTCTTCCGCATGTTGAGGGAAACTTTGAAGATATTCTCTCTGGCTGATAAGATTTAAAATTCTATTCTGTGAAAATAAATGAGTATTTAACTGTAGAATCGTATATAAATATCTTAAACCAACCTTTAGAAATCATAATACCGATTACATAATAGGAATACTGGTGATTTTTGTACAAATATTGAAGGAAATTTTCAAGTAGTGGAAAATGAATAATGGGCGTAATCAATAAATTTATATGAAATTAAGACAAAATTTTGACATATTTATAATCATCCAGATTATAGGAAATAAAAACAAATTATGTTAAATTACACAAGGAACGTCTTATTTTAGTTTATTTACCAAAAACTTCAGAAACATTTGAAGTTTTATCAACTAAAAAAAACCAAATAAATAAAATCAAATAAATAACATACTAAAATGTATTATAAAAATATTATAAATATACCATATAAATATATTTATCAAATAAATATACTTTTAATTAATTATAGGTTTGTACAGATAAAATATTTCCACATAAATACATAGGTTATAATTATTTAATTATAATTGTTTAAAAATTCTAAGCTGAAATTAATTTTTCGAAAAATGTTTTTGTAATATTAATTATTTCACATTATAGTTTTTCTTCTAATACGAAGTTCCGTTCAATAAGAAATTCCTAATCCATCCTGATATTCAACCAAACGAATAGGTTTATTTATTGTGGAATTTTAAATGTAACAGCAAATTTAGTTAACAGTCTTAATTATTTTGAAGGACACAGACTTTTAAACTGAGCATTTCATTTGATATCAGTTTCATATTTAATTTTTTTAAATATACTTAAAAGGCAATTTTATACCATTATTCTTAAAAACAGCTAGCATCCTAACTTTTGTTGATGAGATCTTTATCAAAATTAGCGTGTATAGTCTGTGACTGTTAGCGATGTAAATAATTAGTATCAATATTTTAAAATTCATGAAAGGAATTCGTAATTTTTTAAATTCTAAGTATGTCAATGAGCTTTCGGAAAAAATTTTAATAGTAAATTATCTCATTTTTCAGATGACTAATTCCCCTTCCCCCACTCACCAGTTTATGGGACGAGTTTTATAAAAGAGTATTTTAATAAGCCTGGAAAAATTATTATTTATTTTATTAAAAAGAGAAAAAAGGAAGAACTAAGAACAATCTACGGAATTAATTAAATAAATTTTTTCAAAAACAATGCTTTAAGATATTGGAGAATTCTACAAAAAGAATTCGAGTTTTGTTTGTAATATTAATACTTAAAAATATATACTCCCTTAAGAATTAATCAATAATGATAATTTCAATTCCTTATCCTTGTAATGAGGTAAACGTTTACTTTTACGATACCTTTAATATTTATAGTGTTTCAATCTTAAATTAAAATTTCAGATTTGTAACAACCCTTTTTGGTATTTTTGAAACTCTTTTAGTTATTCCATTGTCGATGCGTACTTATAAAAATAATTAATCCATCAAGAAGGCCTAAAAGGGCATAAGAAAAATTGCTGAGTTTCCATTATTTGTTGATATTAAAAATATCTAAGAAAAAATAAAACAATACCAAGAACAACACTTGATTGTTAGTTTTCTATACCTTCAGTATTTTTTTTTTTTTTTCACTTTTTGAAGCATATATTCTTATTTTATAGATTAGCGTTTGCTTTTCTATATATTTTAAAATATTTTAAATTCTAAATTAGGGCTATATTACGATTGATATTTTAATTTCCTATTCAAAGTTTTTCTGTTATTTGTGCCTTATAACGCTTGATATTCATCAAAAAACTTTTAAGGAAATTGAGACATTAAAATGAATCAAACTTTGCCCTTATTTATTTCTCCCTCAAAACATACGTCACAGATTCTTTATATGTATTACTTATGAGAATTTAATAAATAAAACGTTTGAAAATTTAATTTTAATATAGTAAATAATAATGCTACATTGTGATATTGGGCTATTCGCGATTTACTCTTGACTAATCTCAAGGACATTGCAATAATTTGAATAGAGTAAAATAACAATTTCTTCCCAACCAAAATGAAACATGTTTTGTTGAAATAAATTAAGATAAAAGTGTAGTAAAGTGATTTAGAGATAATGATATATAAATGTAGTAGATTGAAAGAAAGTCAAGAGAGGAACAGGATAACGACTTGCTGGCAGTGATTCGTAATTTGGCTTGAAAATCTTTTTATTAATGTTCAAGATTGAAATGGAACTTGTAGCAGAAGTATTAAGATAAGGATCAGCTGTTGGTAAAAAGTGATTGAATCAGACGAGTGAACTGGTAAGCTAAGAATTTACCAGCTGATTCTAATTTAAAATTGCCAAGTTAAGTTGGGATTCGAGAGAGAGGGTCTTAAGCTATTTATATATTCTACTGTGACAATTAATAAAGTGCTTTGGATTGTTCCTGCGTGTCTTCAGTTGGAGTTTAGTCATTTTTACTTAATTTACATTATTAAGATATGGCAGAACAGCAAAGTAAGGAAGAACAGTCATTATAACACTACAAATAAAAAATATCTCTGATTGATTGTGTTTTTCTCACTAAGAGTGTTTTAGGATTCTGGTATAGTTTTCTTCAAAACTGCTTTATCTATAGTGCTATTATTTTGCATATTATAAAATGAGATTTTTTTCGAATGCAGTGAATGTAATTTGTTTCTAATAAACATAAATTTAAAGCATTGTTCAATATTTCTATGAAAACTATGAGTAATTTCAATCATAATTTTTAAAAACTTTGTATTTCATTAAATTTAATATTTGAGATTATAATTATGCTTAGTGTATAGAACGTTATGTTTATAAATACTCTGCAAATGTTTAAAGTGCTAAATGCAGTAGATTTAACGCAGGATGTACCTAAATTGAAATACACGGCTTGCAACTGTAAATACAGTACTGATTATTAATTGCTCATTCGTAATTGTTTACGTGAATAAATTATATTTCTTTTTTACATAAACAAATACATAAGTGTGTTATCCCTTACTTTCATGTATTTCAGTGATCATTATTAATTTTATGTTAGTAAATACTCTCTTATACGATTAAATGAAGGGAGGTCAAATGATTATTAATTCAATTTCTTAATATTCTTGAAGTTTATGAATTTTGAGCCATATTACTCTGTCTTAAAGTGTACTTATCTTCAACCTACCTGAAATCTAGCTTGGAATAATAACTATAGTTTACTATGATCAAATGACTCAGGTTCGAATGTGAAATATCAATAAGACTGAAGAGTCGAGAGGTAAATCCAAGTCCTTCCTATATGAATTTATTCTATTAAGGAATTTTATTCAAAGTCGAACTGCTAGAGAAATTCACTTACATTCTACAAACTTACTCATCCACCTTCTACCAACTACTAAATCTTTTTTTTTTTAAATTCTACTTCGCTTATGTATGCATTTGTGGCCTCGGTAACTAGTTTAGTGGTTAGGGTCGCGGACTTACAGCCGTCGAAGTTTTTGATGAGTCGTGGGCTCGAGTCCTGATGTCACTAAAGACCCAGTGTGTAGCGGAGCTGATGCACTTAAAATCTATCGAGGTTCAAAGACCTCCTGTTGGTTTGGTGAGGAAGTTAGGAGAGGGAGGAATCCTCCTCATTTGACTGAGGTTCAAAATTGCGAGGTCCATCACCAAGAGCTCTCGTGTTGTTTCTCTATACAACATTAATAAACAATGACAACCCTTTACTCATTTACCTTTATTATAATGAGTAATGAGATCTTTTATTCGAAAGAGGCCTTTTTTTTAGTGAACATACTCCAAGAGTTTCTGTTAAATATTTGATCATTAATTCAGGAGAATTCAGAAACACTTTCAGTAAAAATTGAGTTAACAATAACATTTCGTATTAGAAGCCGAATATTTGTATCATTATTAAGACTTGAAATGTTCGTAACATAATAATTCAATTATTCTACTGTTTCGAAAATAACACAATGAAAGAAATGTTACCCGAAAGTGACATAGAACAGATCATAGTGCATGCACTTATCATGTTTACAAACGATTCTGCAGTTGTAGTTTCATTAAATTAGCGCAACAAAAACAAACTAGTTCGCAACAAACCTTAATTTGCTTACGTAAGTTAACGTGATAATTCAATATTAAAATAGAATAATATTAGTTTCCTTTTTTAAGTATTTTTCCAGCTTTCAAGACATTTAAATCATGATAGTACATAATAGGAATTCGCAGCTTTACCAAAGTTATTACATTTTCAAAAGTGTAAAAGTTCGAAAAAATATATGCGGGATGTATTTCACATAATAGAAGGTTTAGTCACAAAATTTTAAAAAAATGAATATTGTAACAGAATTTTTCTTCAATTGATTTCAGGTTTTTTTTCTCATATAATTTTTCAGGTAAAGTATTACGAAAATGTTAAAATGTATGGGGTATATCTCCAATTATATATTCTTATCGACTTTTATCGTGACTAAGCAGAAAAGCTTTCAGTACCATTTTTTTTTCTTTTTCTGTTATTTGCTATGTTTTCTTTATTTCTGTTGGTCTTGTTTTCTTCAAACTGCCTAATATAAAATTTCAGATCATTCGAGTTTCCCTTTGATTCTATAAAAGAAAATTTGATTTTAGATTTAATTTTTCTGGTAAGTAGGGAAACCTACTTGCCAGAACTTTTACTACGATATCTACCTTCATTTTTCGATGTTAATAATATGTCTCGAGATGTAACTGCTATATATTAGACCAAGGATCTCCATACTACGGCCCGTGAGGCCCTCTCCTCCGGCCCGTGGAGACGTTTTTATCAGCAAAAAAAATAATGAAAATTTACGCGTATCTTTCCAAGATCAGCGGCCGCTTACATGGACGTAACGGTTTTCTGAATAAAAATAGAGACAGCAGTTGTGAGTTATGTTTTCCAACCGATCACTACACTGCAAAATCGTATTCGCTTCTTACTTTTCCTACATCTGGTCACTATCAATGACATGATATAACGCCATCTAGTAGCAGAGTTTTTATATGGTTTACTTCTTATTCAAGACTTTATTATTTTGATCACAGTTTGTCAGTCGCGGTTGGCTGCTGCAATGAGGAGGTGTGGAGTGTCGGTTAATGTCTAATTGCGAAACATGCTGCACTCTGTTTTATATAATGATAATTTCCTTCGCGTAATTACTTACCGGTGTGTATAAAGTATTGCGAATGTCGTTATTGTAAAAATAGTTTTCTAAATATTCTGGAAAGGAAACATTAAAAGCTACAGTCTTTCTACCATAAGTGGTTATATTTGCAGACTATATTCAGGTATGTTTAACTTAAATCATAAGAATTTTTAAAAATTGTTTCGGGTCATTTGCAGCTACACTTGTGAAGCTACTTTATTTTAGAGCCCAACGATAGCCGAGAAGAAGAAAAGAAAAATAGACGATAAGCGTCGGCAATTTCTAAAAGAATGGAGTTTGATATACTTCTTCATCAAATCCTGAGTGAAAGCATTTTGTGTGATTTGTAATGAAACCGTGGCTGTGATGAAAGAATACAACCTAAGCCATTATCATCGAAGCAAATATCGTTAGAAAGATGCGCAGTTGGAGGAAAAAAACGTGCCGAAAAAATTTCTAAAATTACAAAATCAACTCACATCTCTGATGATATTTTTCAGTAAATCCGCAAAGGAAAAAGAATCCTTAACTAAGACCAGTTATAAGGTTGCCTACGACCTGACTAAATGTGGCCAACCGTTTGCAGACGGTGAAATAGCGAAGGAATGTTTGTTGGGGCTGGCTGAGAATTTTTGCCCAGAAAAGTCGAAACAATTTTAAAATGTAGCTCTGAGTGCTAATACCATTCCACCTTTTAACTGTTTTTGTTCATTAGAGGTGTGAATGATGACATAAACAAAACACAAGAGTTGGTTTCCCCACATGGCATATATGGCTTTGTTACTGGAGAGGATCTATTCAACGAATTAGGGGAAAAAATATTTGCTGATTATAACTTGGACTGGACTAACCTCATTTGCCTCAGTGTTGATGGAGGAAAGAAAATGAGTGACAGAAAGAAAGTCTCATTTGAATAAGTGAATCAGATGTGTAATGGGAAAATCATTCCACAACCAATGTTCCTGCACTGTATTACTCATCAGCAAGCTTTGTAGGCTAAATATGTAGACATTAACAGTGTACTGAATCCTATGCTAAAGATGGTTAATTTAATAAAATCACATGAGCTCAACAATAAAGAGTTCATATATATGTTAAAAGATACAGACACGGAACAGCAGTAAGATGGCTAAGTTGTGAGAAAGATAAGAGCAGAGAATTTGAAATGAGAAAGGAAATGGGTGACTTCTTGGAAAGTAAAAGCAAGCCACTGCCTTTACAATCTGATGAAAATTGGCCATTGTGAGTATGGAAATCGGCCTTAACTGCAGGCATACCCAGTTTTTGATCTATACATCCACCTGAAGACCTTCAAATTTAAACTTGTCTCGTTTTTGGAACTAGTACAGACCGACAACTTGAGGCACTTTTAGCAGTGCAAGGTACTCATGGCTGAAGAAACAATTGAGTTCCTCACGTTATTTGCATGCGAGATCATAAAAGACTTCCGGTTGCAGTTTCAAGAGCTATTTTCTGACTTGGATGTAGAGGCAAAAGAAGTAAGACTGTTTCCAAACTCATTTGAAGCAGATATGACATTTACCCAGGTGAATTACACCTGAAGGTCATTGAGTTGTAAGTAAAAGACCCCCTTAGAGACAAGTTCAGAAAGGGCTGGTGGAGTTTTACCGGTTTTTGCCCAAGGAAGACATGCCTAATGTCAAAAGTTTTGCATCTAATACCTTTCAATTTTGGGAACAACATACTGTGTGAATAAAAATTTTCAAGGATGAAATATGTGAAGAATAATTTGAGAACAAGTTTTTGATGATAATCTCGAATCACTGTTGACGTTAGGGACATCAAATCTAAAGCCAGAAATGTCTGCTATTTTGGTATCCAGGTAACAATTTCGCCATTCCTATTTATAGAGGTGTTCATGTGTAGTGTATCAGCATGTTATTAAATCATAACAATAAAATAATATTAAACAAATAATTAAAATCTATGTTTTGATTCTTTTTTATTTGCACCTCGAGTGAAAAATCGGCTCCCGGAAAAATCAAATGATAGTTAATGCGATTCTCGTACTGAAAAATTTGGAGACTCCTGTACTAAGCAAAAGGTTATGCAAAAGTTTCTGGAATAATTTTGTACTAAGGAAATTTAAACACCGAAATAATTTTAACTACTTATCTTTACTACGCAAGTTCCATTAGTAATACGTGGCCGCGGTAGCCTAGTGGTCATGGCTTAATTCAGACGCGGGTTCGATCCTTGGCCGCTAAAGAGCCGCCGTGTAGCAGGGGCTGATGTACGTTAAATCTGTCGGGGCCCAAAGTCCTCCCGTTGGCGTGGTGTGGAAGTTAGGGAAAGGGGGTGCCAGCTAAAGTATCGTCCTCATCACTTGACCGTGGTTCAAAACTGTGAGGCGAATATCCCTCATGTTGCTTCTAGTGCGACGTTAATAAAAGCAAAACTAATCCATGAGTAATATGTATTTTATTCACAAGGGGAAGGGCGCGTCAAACAACTATTTGTGCGTTCAGTATTACCAGAGTCATCATCCGGGAAAGGTATGGCTGCCCACACTTAATTTTTTCGCAAAAGCTGTTTTGATCTCTCCTTATTTTTTTTTATGAGCTCGAATTTAAGTGAACAACGAGTTACTTCTTGCTGTGAAGAAACCTTTGTGATGTTGAAAATGGCATGCAAAGATGATGCTTTTGGAAAAACTCAAATGTACGAGTGGTTTTACTAATTTATTTGATAGTTTGTCATCTTTCAAGGGATTTATCACAGGATCTGCTAAATCATATCTTAATAATTGGTATTAGAATTCAGAAATTGTTCTTCTTAAAGTTATAATTCATTATTTTCAAACATTTTCTTAAAAAAATCTTTATGAATAGTTTAGTAATTTGTATCATAATTTCGGACCGCTTTTTGGATTTTGAAAAATCATAAGATTACTTTAATAATGTTTTGTATTTTTAAACATAAGTTTAACATAATCAGTCAACATTTCTAAATATAATCAGTTATGTATTTTCTTTATTGTCGTTTTTAGGAATTCTGGATTCTTTCCAAGAGGTTTTTGAATAATTTCGATACTAATAAGAAGTATTTTTTATCCGTGTAATTTTAAAGCCTTTATAGATTGCTTACATTCTTGGGACATTCTTTGAGTTTCTAAGCACTTTATGTTCTTCTCACTAGTAAAATTAATCAAATTATTAAAAAGAAGTATATTCAATTTTAGAACAAAATGTATCTACATAAAAGGAAAAAAAATACAATTGTTCAGTAAAATATGTTACTAGCTTCAGTAGATTTTTATGGAACTATTTTTCACTGAAATCTGAGCTTCTTTTTACGATAAATACTTTTTGTTGAATAAAAAATATTGTAAAATGTCTGTGTTCCTTTAAAAGTTATGATGATATTTTACAAGAATTAATTCCGAAATATATGAGAGTTCACTATTTTCTTATTATCTCATTCTCTTTCCATTAAATAATAGTAATTAGATAAAAATTTTATTCAATAAATATAATTTATTGTACTCTGAGAAGGAAAAATAATTCTAGCTACTGTAAAATTATCAAATTTCTCATAGTTTTTCATTAAATTCCAGGTTACCTCATCATCAGTAAGAAGAGATCTAATTGAGTGTTATGTTTACTATATTTATTTAAAGGCACTTTTTTTTACATGTATTATAATAAAAATATTTAAGTCTACTTCAATTTTGTAACAATTTAAAATTAATTATTAGATGAGAGCCATAAAATCAGATATCGTAATACTAACAAACCAATCCAGTTCCTAATACACACAAGACACATTTAATTCAAAAAAACTTTTAAAACGAAAAAGAGCGAAATGATAGTAAATATATGTTTTTCTAATATCGC
Organism: Nephila pilipes; assembly: GCA_019974015.1. Taxonomy (NCBI): domain Eukaryota; kingdom Metazoa; phylum Arthropoda; class Arachnida; order Araneae; family Nephilidae; genus Nephila; species Nephila pilipes. The sequence goes on from BMAW01022120.1 coordinate 111,785, forward strand.
ATTGAATATGAATTATGCATGATTAGCAACAAATTACAGTTCAAAAGCTCAACCACTTCTCTTCCGTAATCTTCATTAGATGAGTTGAATTTATTCTACCTTCCAAAAGTAACCAAATATAACCGCATAATCGCATTCAAATGTCAGAGTCATCATTTTGCATTTTGCCACCAACCGACAAATATTTAGAACAAAATCATCTTCTCTCCCCGGAGAAATACCAAGGCAAAGATAAAAACATCTTCTATTTGCTCTGCCTTCCTCTATGGAAGCAATTTGCATTAATTATCCCTCAAAATCTTTTCAGAATCTTCGTTCGCTAATGATTCGATTCTAAAAGAACAAAAAGCCGATTTTCTGCCAGGATCAGCATTGACCTTACTGTTATACACACTTCTCGCCTTCGTTGCGGATGACGGTCGAATTTAATGAGTTTTCCATGTAAATCTGGAAGAGTCCCCACAGCTTTTAATCGAAAATATTCGTTCGAAAACTATTCCTAAGCTATGATTAGCTCCTGGCATTAATGACTTGTTTTTACATATTAAATTAGAATGGATTGATTGCAGTCGTTTAAAAGGGATTCAGTGATATTATTAAATGAAGGATAACACGATCCTGAAGGTCCCGATTGAGGTCTGAGTAATGCTGGAAGTTTGAACGAAAGAGATTCGGAGATTCTTTGATTTTTCTGTGTTTCTGAGCAGCGTCGTCGAAGGAGTTGATCATTAATCAGAGCAATACTCAGAGGAAAAGTTTTTTTTGCTTGTAATGGTAACATTATATGGATGTGTTTACATATCGACATAGAATTTTCTAACAGAAGAGACAGCATGAAAGTTTTATAATAAAAATCAAAATTAATGAATTAAATTTATGAAATCTAATTTATTAAATCATATGATATATTATTTAATTAATATTATCTCTAATTTAAGTAATGTGTAAATAGTTCACTCAGGGAACTATTTCTAGACACAAAAGGAACTTTGAACACACAAATAATATTCAACGTCATTAAAATTTCTCAAATTAATGTGTAGAAGAAAGACTCATTATTTAATAACGTCTTAATTAAGGATATATTTATAAAATTCAGCTTCAAAATAGTAAGATATTTACAAGGCTTTACTTATTTAAAGAGGATGGCATAACACTTAAGGTTATTCATAAAACAAAGCGATTTTTAAAAGTTTAAGAATGTGATGTTCAGCAGCAAATTTATAATTTGCAAAAATAGTGTTAGTAGTGAATTGAGGAAAAATGTTGAATGACATTAGTTTTCTTTTACAGATTTATTGATATTTTGATCTCGCATACTTCAGTTAACAAAAAGAGAAACTTACAGACGAAGCAATATGGTGTATCGTAATAGCAAATATTTGTATTTTTTGATATATCCAATCCTGCAATATTTCTTTGGCTAAAAGTATAAAATAGGAAAATTTGAACAAATACTTACATTTAATTTATTCGGCTGCTTAAAACACATAATTCTGTATCATTATTTTAAAAGCCAAAGTTACTATTAAAATAAACTGATTAATTGAAATACCATGTAAAATAAATTTCAGCATTATATTATTTATAATTATTATATATTTATTAAAACGATTCCGTTTAATATTTTATTTCTGTTTTATTAAAACTTTCCCTAAAGATATAATTTTTGAAGAAAAAGAATAAAAGAACATTCCAATGAAATATCGCTACTTTTTGTACTATTTTACAAGAATATAATAATGAATGCTTCGCAATCTGTAGAAATATATTATTTTAAAAATTGCTTAAATCCAATAATTTGTTATGTTTGCAATTACTGTATTTTACTAATCTTGGTATTTTTCATGCTACTAAACAAATATAGCTAATTATGAAACGTGCCTTTTTGCATTATTTTTAAACTAACGGATATTTCAGTGTATCTAAAAGTGTTTTTAATTTTCTTAAGCCGATTATTGGCAGTAAATTTTTAAAATATTTTTTTTAATTATTATTAATTAGTGAATTGATACATTAATTGTTTAAATTAAATAAATAAAATATTTTAATTGAAATAAATAAAACTATTTTTAATTGAAATAAATAAAACTATTTTTAATTGAAATAAATAAAAATATTTTTAATTGAAATAAATAAAAATTTATAAATTTAAATAAATTCTCTAAATTAATCTTTTGAAAATAATTTCCTTTCAAAAATTGCTTCTGGATCCCTGAAATAATTATCCAACTTATTAAAAATTAATACAACTAAATATCCAAGAGAAACTCTTTATGTATGTCCACAAAGAACACTAAGTAATGAAGCATTATTAAAATTAATATAAATAAAGATTTTTTTATAAAGAATATTAAGTAATAAGAAATGAATGTCAGAAAATTTATGTTAGAAAATAATTTCAGTTGAAACAAAAACATTTAAAACGAATAAATCAATGTGAAAAGGAAATATAAAAAAAAATTAGGTGAAAAAAATTAATTAAAACAAATTACAAAACTAAATATTATAAAACTGTGAGAAATTTGTTTGATAATATTGCTTTCCCTCGCAGATGTTTTTATTTTCCTCATTAATCATTTCATTAATTAACTTGCGAATATCTTACGGAGGATGTGGTTTTTATGTCTAGAATATTTTTCTCCACTGTTAGGAAACAATATTAATAACACCTTATAACTAACTGACGTCGTTATTAATGTCAAGAGCCAATATGACGGAATAAGAAAATTTTTAACCATTTTGTTTTTTTGACGGCTTTCTCTAAACCACTTACATCTTCCCACCATGCCAAGAAGTGACTAGAACTATTTGCACATTCTCGCCTTGCCATCGAGGTGGCACTTCAGAACAATTATTTCTACATGCGCGCAGGTTTGCAAATTACAAGCATTCTGCGTGTGCACCTGCAGTATTGGTATTTATTCTAGTGTAGCCGTGAGAGAAACACACTCATGAGAACTCCACTCCTGGACCTGTCCGGATTTCACTTCTCTCCATCGAAAGCCCAGACCAGCGGAGTTAATTTTGGATCAGTAAAAGGTATCTCGTAAAGGAGAATTCACATTTATCGCTGAGCAACCAGTCTCATTTCTAAGTGGCGTTTTCTAAATACTAGAAACTACGATCCTTGTAAGGGTTTTTATTTCCTTGTAAGTCGATATTGACAGCAACAATAAGGGGTGAGAATCGCTTGATATTGCGCCAAGCCATAACATACCGAACAGAAGCTATTGTACGCATGTTTGTTTTTAATGGGCGATATTAAAACAATTTTCCTCTAATCCTTTTCGTGATACACAAAAATTGATGTATAACGAGATGTGATATATCAGTTACAATTTATCGAGAATATGATAAATTCTTCAAGGTACGTTTCTTCTTTGGGCTCTCAAACTTTCACTTACTAAGAAGCTATTTTACAATTGAAGCTATTAAATCAATACATATATCACTATATAATTAACTTTTCATAGTCGAGTTGTACATACCACATTTGTTGTACAATGCTTTTAGGAAATTTCTTCGTACTTTTTTCAGTTTAACAACTAAATAAAAAAGGCAACTAATTCAAGAAAACTTTCTATAAATAACTATGTAACGTCGTTTATTATTGCAAAACAAACTTAGTGAAGGAGTGAATGCTCTGTTTTATGTGAGTTTGTGATAAGTTATACTCGTTTTTGAATTCTTCAGGCAAAATTATATTGAATTCTTTTCAATTGAACTGAAAGGTTGTTTGATTTTGAAATTAATCATAAATTAATAAAGTGAACTTTTTTTTCCTTTTGAAAAAAAATTATGAACCTGATCTTAAACTTAAAAACATCTCTATAAAGTTTGATGTAAGCACACTCATATTTGCAATTAAATAACATCAGTCTTTGTGTAATAATTGAACAGGCTTTTATTTATGAGATTATTTAAAAGTAAATATTAATTTTCAAATTAATCTTGTGTAAACTGAAAACGTATTTAAATCTTACTATTTCATACACGCTAACAGTGCTAGATCTTTTGTAATTTACATTATTTAAATTTTGTACGCTTAGAGGCAAAATATGTATAAAGTCATTTCATTAAATTAAATTTGAAAACAGAATGAAAACCTATTGTTGAAACTTCGAATGGAGTAAACCAAATAAATAAGATATTCTTAAAGCATTCATTAAATCAGTTAGTCCAACAAAATACATTTAGTCTTTTTAGAGAAAAGATTCATGATGAATCTTTATAATTTTTTATGTCCTGTCGAAGAGACTGAGGTAGAATAATTGTTATGCCTTTGAAAATGAAATGATAATGAAAAATCGAAACAGAACCTTTTTTTTCTGATGCTTCATTAAATTCCAAGTCATTGTCAATAATTAATAGAAATGACTGTAAATTAAATTCTGTACCTTTAAAGTCCGGTTTTCTTCCAAATTAAATGAAACTTTATATTAAATCACTATCAACAATGAGGAAAAACATAATCTTAACATTAAATTAATAAACGATTCACAATACGGTATTCGACAAATCTTATAGCTTCGAAAGAAATGTTTTGTCATTTTAAGGATTTTACAGTTTCCTTGATAAATAAAGAATAATTGCTTTTGACTTTTTCGAACATTAATTTGACTTATATTAAAATCGTGCCGAAAGAAGAAACGATAATTATGTATTTCCTTTAATTCATACAATACTTTTTAGTATGATCTTCTGAAAGTATTTGTATTAAACACACACACACACACACACACACACACACGCACACACACACACACACACACACACACACACACACACACACACACACACACACATATATATATATATATATATATATATAAAGTTAGCTAAGTTTATAGAGCAAAATTCAAGAAAACTATTTATTTGTAACTCAAAAATTGCTTCAACTCTGCATTTCGAGTAAAAGAGAAATAATTGAGGATCTTGTAGTTATACGACAACATAATATGTAATAAAATTGTAGTCGTATACCATAATCTTAGTAAGAAAGTAGCAATACTTTTCTTCTATCATTTTTTTTGTTTTGTTTATTTCTTAATAAAAGTGCACATGATAAATTTTCTACGCTTTCAATTTTTTTAAGTGTATAATTATTAATAAATATTTTATATGAAAGTTTTTTGTGTTTTTATATAATTATTCATTCTTTCATACACAAAATATTTGTGTTTTTTTATTAATTGTTTGATTAATATTCTGTTCAGAAATTTTACGCTAAGCATTAAAGTAATGAGAAATAATTACATTTTTTTTCAGATTTCTAAAAAAATTATTTCCTTCCATATCAATTTTTATAGAAGCTAAATTAGTTTACATTAGGATTTAATTGCTAAGATATCTTCTTCGTCACCAGACAATCGTGCAATGCTACAAAAGTCCATAGCTCACAGTCTTCGTGCCCTTTCAAGGTGAGAAGGTTAATACAGAATCATCATCAACCTATTCTATTGTCTAGTGTAGATTTATTCTCTTTTTTTAAAAAGGCTCATGACTATGATGCCATTTGAACACAAAAAAATATTGTTACAGAATTTTAAGGTCTTTGAGACCATCTTCGTCTTATTTTAAGTAGATTCACAGAAAGAAACACGTTGTTTTGATTGTTGCTTTGTATCCCATGAATAATGATGGATCAGGCACAATGACAACTTGAGGCTGAAGCAGTGGAATTTCATTTAGCAGCAAGCAGCTGCCAAATCATAACTAATCAATGAATAGAGTCAGATTTACTTCACTGACTTTTACTGGATTATAACATTCAGAGGTAATATCAACTTTCCTTACCAACACCATTTGCTTTCAAAAACAGCAACTTTTTGAACTAACCTCCTGCACAAGCACCAAACGCCAGCAACCGACAGCTGCCTAGCTTGAAACCTCCTCTTTCGAATGCAGTATTCTCGTTTCTGTAAACAAACCCGTATAGGTGTAGCCTTCATTGTCATTAAAGTTATTTTTCCATTTCGGCGGGAAAAAATAATAAGTGTAGAGATAGAGCAAAAAATTGTTCTGAAATTACACATGAAGCTTCGAAAAACCACAATTGAAACATAATTTATTGAAAGAGGTATATGCCAAGAAATGTTTATGGCGTGAAAATGTTTCTGAGTGGTGTGCGTTTTCTGGATGGCCCAGAAACGTTGAAGATTATTCACGCCCCGGTCACACATCCACGTCAAAAACGGGTGACTATATTGAAAAAATCGGTAGTCTGTTTCGATCTTACGGTCGACTAGATATTCGTATGATTACTAAGACTGAAAGGAATTGACAAAGAATCCTTGAGGCAAATTTTAACATGCAAAAAGCGTGTGCCAAAATGGTGCCTTAACTTATCTCGTTTGAACAACAAGAAGCTTTCAAAAATGTTCGTATTGACACTTTGAATGCCATTGAAAGTGACCCAAACTTATTGGAAATGATAGTAACATGTGACGAATTTAGGTTTTATACTTATGATCATGAAACGGAGTGTCAGTTCATGCGCTGGAAGAGTTCATCTTCACCGAGAGCCAAAAAAGCTCAAATGAGAAAATTAAAACTCAAAGAAATGAAGATTATCTTTTTATATTCATGGAATTGTCAACCTTCACTGGGTTCCTGAAGGCCAAACTGTTAATCAACGTTACAAACTTCACACATTTGCTGAGCTCCATGAAAGAATAAAGAAAAAACGACCAAATTGTGGAAAGACAAGTATTTCTGTATTGTGTGTCACGAGGTTTCTACCTAAGTATAGCATGGTGAGAATCCGTGGTCTACGTGGATGGTAATCACGTGGGTTTCGCGGATGGATCTAGCTGCCCCTCGTATGTCAAACCCACGTGGTACACCGATATATAAAGAAGTTAAATTTATTTATGTTTTTCAGACTGCTAGATAGACGCTAGCTTTCCCGAGCCCATTGTTTAGGTGTTTTTTGAGATTGACAGCTCTAGGTCTGCAGCAGATATGTTTCCAGGAATTTGTCTAGAATAATTTAAATTTATTTTTAAATGAAAATAAGTTGCAGAATTGTAATTGTTTTTATTAAGTTTATCGTTGAAAATAAATAGTGAAAATATCGAAAGTAGTTTTTATTTATGGCACCAAAATAAACGGCTAGTAAATAATAAGGAATAGATAAACTAAGAGTTATTTATTTTTAAGTATAATTATTTCATAGCATACCAATGTTAGACCATACGCCTTATTCATTGATTCTTGCGCCATCCCACTTCTATCTGTTTCCTAAGGGGAAATCTGCTCGCGTCCTGAAGGACTGACAAAAGAGGAATTCTAACACTGTTACGAACAATGAAAGATTCGCGTAGAGCGTTTTAGGGATGGAGGAGGTGTGTATATTGACAGCGATAATACTCGTAAATAAATATAAATAAATAAAATGTTTTGCAGCGTCAATCTCGTTATGTAGTATATATTACGTAATGAAATATATATTACATATATATTACATAACGTTAAAAAAAACATAGTAAAACTCAAAAAAGGGAATTAAAGTAAAACAAAAATAAAGATAATATAACTTAAATAATGTTCCATACTTTGGGAATTAGAAAAGTGTCTTTGAACTAGTTTCCCCGGTTCCAACCATCATAACTCTATTGACTACATTATTATTGACTGTGCTGACTAAGAATAATAAAAATTCCCCAATCGAACAGAGGTTAAACATTTGAGAAGTGAAAGAAAGAAAGAAATACATTTAACCTTCCAGCGGTAGGGCTTATTTGAGAGATGCACAAGATATCAATTTCGTTTCATTACAGGTCAGTTGAAAAGTCCCCGGCCTGATGCATAGATGGCGCTACTAGAATTAAATGCATATGTTTTTTAGTTAGCCCTAATCCTCAAAAGATGCGTGTATAAATTTGACAGCTGTTGGATCATTAGTTTGTGAATTATAGTATTTTGAGTGAAGCAACTTTTGTAATTGTGA
>BMAW01022125.1:0-41202 GCA_019974015.1 Nephila pilipes
TAAAGTTATTCTGAGTACATACTAAGAAATTTGAGTTATATTCCTTTTATTATACTCCAGTTTTTCAGATATTTTAATTAGTCACAAAGGTTATAGTGTGACAGATAAAGATTTTACTATTTTGTTTATATAGCAAGCATCAAGTTTTTTATTTTAAATAAGTCTCTTCAGTATTTCATTTAAAAAACAAATGCATCATAAAATGAAATTCCACACTATGTGTGACCTTCCCTTTATCGCAAATTGAATTAAATGTTAAAAATAAATACTGACATATTAAAAATTCTTTAAACATTCATCAAACGGTTTTATTAAATGAAGTTTTAGAGAACAGCAGTAAAAAAAAAACATTTTTTTTTAAATATTAGAGTATCTCAGTTAAATTAGGACATTTCCATAATTATAACGAAATGTTTGTGTGTGAACCAAACAAATCTGAATAACCATTTCTGCTTTTTGATAGAAGAATGATTCAATACCTTTAAGCTGCAATAATCTGGAATAATTTCAACATTTCTTTTTAAATAAGGGATAAAAAAAAAGATGTGTGATAATTTCTCATTCAGTTAAAAAGTAGCATATATAGTAAATTGCAAGTTACTTTAACATATGAAGCATAACACATTTCTAAATCGCAGTGTAAACAAACGAATACAAGACTTGTTTACATCGGCGAATATCACGTGATAAGTTTTTCACGTGTTCTTGTTGTCACTAAATTTGTCGTGAACATTTTGAATGATTATGGTTGCTCTTAATGTTGTCATGTGATGTGTCTGTTTCGGATCCTTACAGGAAGCGTTTAACAGCGCTTTGTCTTCGAACAATTTTTAATTGTGTTTCCAAAGGATTGTCTAAAAGTTTGAGTAGGTTTCACTTTTCTTGATTTTATTAGATTCTAAGATATATATATATATATTATATTCGTAACTATTGTTCTGCTCACGTAAAAGGGTGGATCTTAAATTAGCGTACTTTTGGCGACTGAGAAAAATTCTTGATATTGTATATAAATGGTAATAAACTGTTTGATCTTATATCTTGAGGTAGTTTCATAACAAGGAGGTCTGTGCAAACTTTAAGTCAGTGAAATACAACATTAATGCTAATAAAAGGGAAAAGGATGTAATTGTTAAATTAAAAACTTAGAAAAAATTTAATGGGATAAAAATGCAATGTGCATTATGAAAAGGAAGTAAAGTTAAAAAACAAATTTCAATGAAGCACCATGAAATTATTTCAATATATACTTGCTCTCTTTCCAAGTTATATAAGATGACTGATGGATATGACGATTAAAATTATTTAGTGCTGCTTTATGACAAAGTAAATGATTGTTTATAATAAAAATCTCAGATTGTGTTATATTTGGGTATGTTTCTGTTAGCTGGACCATAATTTTGTTATCATTGGATTTCTCCAAATGCAGGCAGTAATTATCTAAGTTTCCTTTCTTTTGCTGTCATTGGTATGACAATCATTTTCTGTTGACTTGTTTACCATAATTCAAATTCATTTTGCTTCAGTGTGAAGAAAATTTGGCATTTACCTATGGCGGATTATATGAAAAAGAACTTGATTTGAACCATCAAAATTGTCTTTTTTAATATTTTAAGACTTCCGCATGGTTGGTGGAAAGAAATGACATGCATAAAATAGTGTAAGAATTTATTAGATGTGTATGTATTATTTGACTGACCTTCAGCAAAGAAAAAATAAAGTGTGATTCGATTGTTAAAATAAAGAGAGTTTGAGGTGGAAGAATAATACAAGACAAAAGTGTTCTGTTTCAACAGCTTTGTTTCACTTGGTAGAATCTTTTGCAAACCATCAAATATTTTCTTTCTCATGTACTCAAATGATCTTTGAATGTGTTATAAGATGCAATCATGGACAATATTGAACATTTGATTATTTATTCTGGTTCTTAGAAAGGTTATTACTTAAACAAGCTATAAGAGGAGGGAATTAATTTTAATGAAGGAGCAAACAGAAACATTTTTAAATAAAAATGTTGAATTATTTTTTTTTATTTTGTTTCATGAAAATGAATTTTATTTGGTACTTTGCTATTATAGCGGCACTCGTCAAATTACGATTGCGCCAAATTCGTGAAGGCTGTCTTTTGATACAACCTACTTGGTGATATTTCTTAGTCACTTGGTGGTTAATCATCGAACCCGGCTATAATAGACAAGTACCTTTTATTTTTGAAATTGTTTGTATTGGTGGGTAGTTGCAGCATCACAAAGTAAAAAAATCTGATGTCGACAAAATTTGTGCCTGTCTAAGGAAAAGAACTGCTGCTGTTTTTTGTTTTTTTTTTTTTTTGTCTCTATGTTGTTGTGTAGCATCTACTACAACTCCAAATGTTGATTTAAAGAACATATATCTAGGTTGACAATTTTGCAGGAGCACTTGAGCTTCTTGGCTCTTAATCTCCATATCTTATATTTTTGTAAGCAAGTTAGTGCTTCAAAGTTCCTTAATGTTTTTATTATACTTAAATATTTTAAGTCCAGGCTGATAAAAAAAAATGAGAGAAAAAAAGACATCCAGTTCTATAGAAAGAGCTGAGAAGTCTTGTTCTTGGTGTCCACATCAGTCCAAAGTTATTCATTTCCTTTATTGGTTGAAGTCAATTATTTAATCATCGATCTGCTTGTCTGTTCTTTTCATCTTCTGCTTATCTGTTCTCTGTCCTTTGATCTGTTCACCTCTTCTTTGTACATTGCAATGTGTTTATCTGTTCTGTTAGATTACTTATGGTTTTCATTTTGGCTCTGATATTATATTTGATTTTTGTTTTTTGAAATATTTCACTGAACAACAATAAATGGAGCCTTTTCTGAAATTGAAGTAATTATTTTCAGTATATATTAACTGTCTGGAATTTTATATATGTGAGTGAAAATTTTTGTTCTTCATCTCTTAAGTATTTTGTTCAAAATTTAAAATTATTTATGATGGGAGTTACATATGGTATAATTATCTACCTTCTGTAAATAATATCTTTCTATGTGTCCTTATATATTTATATATATTTAAATCTAGGGATTACCATACATTTTAGATATGTATTGGACTTTGTGCATTCATAGAGGTGGACATGAGAGGGTAAATCATGCTGCTGTTGCAATTGGATACTGCATTTATTCTTTTGGTGGTTTTTGCACTGACAATATGCCACAATATATTGATGCCTACTGCTTCAATACAAGTAATTATGACTATTTTTTTTTCAATTAAGTATTTTGAGTGTGTGTGTGTGTAGGTAATATAAAGAACTTTAGAGTGTCCTATTTTCAAAGTGATTAATGGACAACAAAAGAAAACCAATTTAAATTGGGTTAGAGAATTATGTTTAAATGGAATAAATCTATGGTTCTCAAACATTGTTACATCTAAGATATGCAAAGGATACATGAATAAAATCAAAATTCCTTATAATACAACAAAATATCTTTTCTTATCCCTTTCTTGTTCATAACGAAACAACATTCAGATCGTAAAATAAGACTTTAAGAAGTAGACTTCCACTTTTTGAGATCTTGATTGTTGTATCAAATTGTTTACTTAGTTAATAGATAAGGGGATAGTTAATATATGAGGGTCATTACAAAAGTAATGCTCAAAAATTTATTTTTACTGTTATTTTTATTTGGTTGACTTTTTCTCTTTATGAGCCTTCAATATAGCACTCCTTCTTCACAATAACAGAGCCCCAAAAGAATGGAAGCTTTTTTGATTCCATCTAATACACCATCTTTGCTCATCTGCCGAATGTCTTGGGTAATGGTAGTGTAAAGGTCAACCAGAGTTTTAAAAAAATTGTCCTCGCTTAGATTCTTTCAACTTTGGGAATAAGTCAAAGTCTGATTCTCTTCTCAAAGTCATAAACTCTTCTCATTCATCAGACCAGTTGTCCTGTTAATACACATTTAACATGCAGCCAAGCATTGTCATGGAGAATGAGTGGTGCAACCATAAGCTATTGAGATTCTAATTCTCTGACCCGCATTTCGTCAATAATGTCAAGCAGTGAGGAATCTAATAATGAGTACAAATTTTTCTCTTCAAATCATGTCTTAGAATGTGGAAAACTTGCATTGTTGATTTTTATTATGTCCTAATATTCTATAATAAGTGCATTATAGAATTTTAGTAGTCATATTATTTTAAATTCTTAATATTTTTTAGTTGAATTCTCAGTCTTCAGAAGAAATAAGTATGAAGTGACATATTAAAATAAAACATGTTTTTAATGTTTAAATAAAACATGACTGATATTATATTATATGACTAATAAACATCAGCCTGAAAAAAGAAATTTGGAAGGAAAGTGCTTACATCTTGTAGTGTATGTATACCAGCAATATATAATTTACATTATATTGACAGATTGTGATTCAGTAGTACAATTAATAGGTTTGCAAGTACCATCTTAAATACTTTATATAAAATAATTATATTTCTATCACAAAGGAAATATGTCATTACATTCATTTGAAGTGAAGTAACAATTTTGATTTGCTCATATTTTGATATGCAAAATATTTTCTCATAAATTTTTTGAGATGGTAAAACTGTATGACAGGTATGCAGTTACAGTTTTCCTAACAATATGGCCAGCTTCTCACAAAATAAAATATTATTTCATATACAATAATATAAATAATGTTAATAATTTAAATATTATAATACCTGTTTATAAAACTGTGCAGCTTGAGTTATGAGAAATCCAGGCAAGACAAGCAAGACTTTCCATTAGAAAAAGAGGGCTTAAAATTTTTATTTTTATTTAATAATCTCCTATTATGTGTTATATTTCCAGTCACCATGAAATACACTAAACTCAGATCCACCCAAGTTAATTATACAACTATTATTTTTCACCCTTCTGAGACAGTCTGAGGGTTGCTTATACAAGTTTGAGAATATCACCACAAAAAATTCGAGATAAAAACCAACGTTTTTAAAAACAACGTTTTTATATAGTGGCAAAATTTATTAAGAAAGATTATTGAAATATTAGTTAAAACTGGTCGCAAATATCTAAATATTGCATTTTTAGGCAAGTAAGAACGGTTCCCGAAATTTCAGAACTCTAGCTTGATGGGAAGTTGGTTAATTTAACGATAGAAAATTTGATGACACACACACACACACACAGAAACACGAACCAAGTGAAATACATAAAAACGTTAAAAGTAACTAAAATTAATTAATTAATTCGGTAAATTAAATGGTTGGAATGCAGTTTAACCCAATCACTCTTGGCGACAAGAATTATTTGGCAGTATTTTGCCAAATGTGGCTACCCTGGTCCGTTTTACGGACTTAACGTTCAGCCAAACAAAAAAATCGCCAAGTTTGATGCCAATTTTTGAAATCGCGCCAAGTGGTTGGGATAAACTGCATTATTGAAGAAAATACTAGCTAAAACTTGTCGCAAATGTCCAAATATCGTATTGTTAGGCTAGTGAGAACGATTCCCAAGGTTTCAGATTTCTAGCTTGATGGGAAGTTGGTTAAATTAACGATCGAAAATTTGATGACACACACACACACACACACACCAAGTGAAATTCAGAAAAACGTTTTAAAATACAATGATATCACCAAACCTACTCCTTTATTCGTGACAATTATCTGGACATAAAAAGAGAATGGGCCAAAAATCATAAAATAAATTCAAAACAAATTAGTTATTAGTGAAAATTAATCACTGCCTGATTATCGCATTATTATATGTATATTTTTAAATTTACGTGTATTATATTAGAACTTTTAAATTCATTTAATATTCATATAACCCAAACTAATTTGTTTGCATTTATTATATGTATTTGGCATCCATAGTTGACACAGTTCTACACGAACATGCTCTATAATATTGTAGAATCATCGATAAATATTATAAATTCTCCCATTGAAATTCTATCATCCCTATTAGATGCAAAACTTGCATCGCTGTAACAATTAATGGTACTTTTCCATTTCCTGGCGCTAACGATAAAGTCGCCAAAAACGATGCAACTAAAGCCAAGGCGCATAAATATTTTTACTGTGTGTTGTCACCAATAAAGTCACCTTGGCAAGATTTGTGCTGGCAAAATGGAAAAGTACTCAATTAACATGAAAATCTGATATTTTAGGTAAATCTAGTTTATAAGAATTAGTTTGTTGAACACATCTTAATAGTTTTAACAGAGTTTTCCAGTACTGTAAACTGAATATATTGGAACCAAGATAGTGTTTACTGCATAACAAATGTTGGGCCTAGTTCGGCTGCTTAAGAATTTAATAAGCTTCTATGTAGTTATTTTGACAACTGAAAAACTTTAGCTGAATTTTGACATTTTTTGATGAAAAAGATTCTTCCTTACAGCTATGGGAAGAAAGGTTTTTGGATTATTGAACCTTTTGAAATTTTAACTTATTCTATTGATGAATTTAGGCTGATGTAAATAAAGATTTTTTTTTGTCATAATTTTTCCTTTACCTAGAACTTTTTTTTATTGATTAATTACATCTGTTATTTCATTATCAGTTTTTTCGAATAATACAATACTTATGTATAAAGTAATAAAATATTCTTATTAAATATATGTATTCAATTGGTCCAATAAGACCTTTTTAAAATTCAGTTTTTCCAGAACGGTATGTATTTTTGAAATAACCACTTTTCCCCTGATTGGTGCTATTCATAAATGTCTTTATTTAATATATTAATTTGGTCAGGTTTAATAGTATCTAAAAATCCCTGTGGTTGCGGCATAAAAATATTCATTAAAACACCGTATAAATTAGTATATTTTATGTCTTAATTGATTATGCTTCCAATTTTAATTTGTAAATTAATATAGAAAACCCATTCTAATTAGAGAAAAATTTCTGACACAGCTATAAATTTCATCATAATTAACATCTTTAATTTGATGGTATCAAAGTCCTACTATTTGTGTTTCATCTCGTACCATTGTATCCATCTCTTTGTATTTTAGAGTGTAAATCTATTTGTAACCTATTATAATACATTTATTTGGTTTGGGTGCAATGTCCCACACAACGCTCATTCGTAACCTTAATTTCGTCTTTCATAGCTGGAAATCATTGATCAGTCTGAAAAGTTCTTAATGCATCCGTCAAACTATTGGAAATTGTTGCATTTTATAGTCATAAATTAGGATTTGTTGATTTGACAATTCTAGAATAAGTATTATTTTTATTATGGAAATGTGATCTTGCATTAGAATCTTGAATTCTATAGTAGATATCAATCCTTGATTTGTCCTTATAAGGTATTGCTTGTCTTATCCAAATTATTTGATTTTAACTGGAAGGAGTTTTACCTATATTTGTAGGATCTGTACAAGTTTTCATTTATCATTTCTAGTAATTGTTGGTATTATGTTTCAGAGTTCCTCTCTTTCTACTCTGCCAATAAAATCTGAATCTGGTTCTAATTTGCATACACTTTGCTTAGATTCTTTACCAAATGACTTAATAGATTTTATAAATTTGTGTACTTGAGGAAGACAGATTCAATATTTTTAAGTTTTTAATACTTAGCCAACCATTACCCCTTTCTTTGCTTTCATATTTTTATCCCTCCTCATTTGCCAGGGAATACTCAACTAAGCTTGAGTTCCAAAAACTTTTGAATGCTTAACTAATGGTTTTCTCTCAGCATAAAGCTCTAAAAGTGTTATATTTTATTTATCTTGACATATTTTGTTCTGAATATTTGAGTGATAAAGCTTCACCCCAAAATTTGTTGTTTAATTCACTAGCTTTTGATAATATTTAAAGGCCATATAATACAGTATAATTATAGCATTCTGCTACCCCATTTTGTTTGAAAGTATATGCATTAGTGCATTCTGCTTTTGTACCTTTGTTATTTAAAAATTGTTCAAACTGCTTATGTATGATTTCCAGACCATTATCAGTTCTAACATTTAATCTTAGTATTTAAAAATCATTTGGCTCTTTTCTAGTAACTGGTGAAACATTTAAAAACCTTAGTATTATCTTTTCTGATAGGATAAATAATTACTTTCCTAGGATAATCATCTCTTATTAATAAAAAGAGATTTTGTTGATCTTATTTAACCTATAGGTTTAAAAAAATTTTGACAAGATGTAGCAATTTTACAATCTTCACGAATGATATCATTTCTTAAGTTAGGCCATCCGTTTACAGCTTTTGCTTTACAGTTTCTAACTATGTATTTATTATTAATATTAAAGGGCTTATTATGGCAATTACTGAATTTATCTTTAGCTATTTTAACTGTTTGAAAATTTATTTGTAATTCATTTTTATTTTTAAAATTAGGATATTTTGGATTTACATAATATAAATCATTAACAATTTTGCATGTAAATAACCTATGTCCTTCTTTAGCATACACTATGGTTTGTTTTTTCTTTCCTATGAAAGATCCACCACCTTTATCAATATGAGAGCCTGATATTAAAACGTCTTAATTTATGTTGAAGATCCACCAAGTCCAAAATATAGGGAGAGCAGTTAATTTAAATTACACATTTATTTTAGGACTCCACGTGCCAATCACACATAAACAAATATTTACATTATTTACAACTACAGAAGGCTTCCACATAGCCTATATTACAATTTAACCCGCTTTTTGCGGTCAGGAGAAATAACCCGCCTTACGCGGTCAAGATCCAAAGGCATTCTGTTATATTACCCATGAACCCGTGCGCTCTCACTCACACGAGACAAGGCGCCTCCTGGCGGGATCCGAGTAATTTATTTCTAACAATTTAGGAGTGTAAATAATATTTAATTCTTTGACACTCACCACTAGCTTCTCTGAATCGGAGTTTTATATTGCCTGTACTCTCTACTTGGCAGCTCTCTCTTATACCACTTATGCTCACAGCCACGGAAGTGTCTAATACTGTTTTGAACTCGGTCTTTAAGTTATTGTTTCAACAGAAATGGGCACTTGAAGCTGTGTTAAAAACATGGGAAGTGTTAGAATATTCTTCATTGCAATTTGTATCTGAAACGAAACTATTTTGGCTGGAAAAGTTTATTTTTGGACTTCTTTTTACTTGGTTGTTGACATTGTCTGAAAATATGTCATGGTTTGTTACTTAACTTAGATTCTTTTGCAACAATTTTGTAGTTTTTTATCCAATTTAAATTCTTCAATCCAACAGTATATTATTTGAACTGTACTGCCATTGACTATGAAGAAATCTAATGTGGTAGAGATTCCAATAACAATGAGGAATTGACTTTCCAGAGTCCTTCAACTGCTGAGAAATTTTTAAATAAGCAACATAAATACTGATTTCTTCTGTGTCAATAATTTGGCATGAGAAGAACTCTTATGTTAATATGATGATCCGAGCACTTGAATCCAGCCTGAAATGCTTCAGAAAATTTGACCATGCTTGCCTCAAATCCCCTAAGCTTGTAATCTCAGGCTTTACAAGTCTTACTTTCTTAAATAGACTGACTTATTCTCAGACTGTGAGGGTTATTTCAAAAGTAACGCACAAGGACTACTGATTAGAATAATAAGAATATTGAACTGCATCGTTATTCTTTCTCAGTATTCAAATATATAAGGCTTATCAGTCTTCTGAAAGAAGTGGGACACCTGTTTAGTTGCATTATCCTTGGACTTGACCTTGTGTGCTACTTTTGAAATAACCATTGTATGTCATGTTCAATTTAATAAAGTTTGACATATATCAATTATTCTAATATGATTAAACCTTTTTTTTTTTTTTTTTTTTTTTTAAATCTTTAGAAATTGAATTTGAAGAATTGTAACCACTATGTAGTGGGGTGAATGCACATTAAATATGTCGATGCTCTAAATCCTCCTGTTGGCATGGAAAGTTGGGAGAAGATGGATGCTGACTCTAGTGTCATTCTCATTCCCTGACCAATGTTGAAAATTATGAAATCCATTGTCAATAACCCTTCTAAGTGCAATGTCAATAAACAATCGAGCCTGACTTTTATTCAATGTACACCAAATTTGTGGTACTGAAGTCAGTGTTTTGATCATGTTGTCTCCAAAACATTATAGTTTCAATTGTTGAAAGACTAGTTAATAGAACTGGAAAATTTATTCAATAATTTAGAAGACTGGTGCCTAGGAAAGGTTTTAATTTTAAATAATAAAAATCTTTCTATTTCTAAAAAGGAAGTGCTGATTAATTATTCTGCTTAATATGTATATATATAGATGCTTAATATGTATATATATAGAAGACCATCAATTATTCAAATCAATTGGGGACTGAGTGTGTTAATATAATAAATTTCTTTGGATAACAATCATTGACTAAAATAAGTGTATCAATGTCCTAGAAGCAATATAAGACAAAGAAATTGTATTTTTATTAAACTTAAATCTGTTTTTGTATCACATGCCTTACAAATAATGCAGAAAAATGATGAGTTCAAAATGGCCTTTAAATTAGGTTTATAATTCACAAAAAGAAGTCTGAAATTTCCTTTTCCCTCTGAGCTAAGATTCTTTTCCTTTTGCTTTTTAATCTTGCAAATGTTAGAAAGACAACAATAGGACTGCATTACATTTTTATTGTTCTTACCACTTCATAATTGTCTCAAAGTAGTGAAAAGCCTACTCACTAGATGGACCTTTTTTATCACCATCATTTTCACTTCGCTATTTTTCGTGGTTGCGAAAGTTTTGGTCATCAATGATGCTGGCAGAGATTTCATTGTCCACCGATACTTGATGGTGAGAGTCATTGACCTAGCATTTAAGCCAATCCTGAGTGTTTAATCTGTTTGCATTCTTAAATACTGAAGAATGTTTCATCAGTCCAACCATTTCTGATTCAAATGGGCTATTTGATGCATCTTCATGTACAATGATATCTCGTCTGATGGTGGCATGCAGATTTTTAATTTGACTGGAATGCTTTCGGTTTACCTGTGTTTCGCTTAATTTCTATTCAAATAATTGCTACTGTACTGTATCATTTTGTAATTATTAACTTCTGTAACTAATTTCTAACATTTTTGAAGTTATTCACCTGTATATTTTGTGGAAAGTAATTTGATTATCGTGCAACAATGTGTTAGAACTTTTGCGTGAACCATCTTAAAATAAATTAAACTAGCATTTTGCACCAACTCAACATTATTCTTACTCTTTACTTTCATCAACTTTTCACATTGAGTCAAATTTGTTGTGTTTTGTATGTTTCATATGTTATTTTCACAATGGACAAATGCTGTTTTTTAACATAAATATAATCTATTACTTTTTTATGTGTTTCAGTTTCCTTAAAATGGTCTAAAGTTGATTATGAAACAACATCTCAATCTCCAAGAGCCTGTTATGGACATTCAGTTGTGGCTTTTAATGGTCTAATTTATTTGTGGGGTGGTCAAAGTTTCACTCTCGCTAGTAATACTTTGTACTGTTTTAACACTGGTAAGTATTTTTTAGTATTTCTGGTTGTGTGCAGTAATTTTTTATGTAAGTATTATGTCTATTTAAAAATTAATTCATATTAATTATTGCGATTATTGTTATACTCAGAAATTGTCAATTTGTAAGGTGATATCATTTTATAAATTAATAGGAAGTTTTTGGTGTTATAAAAAATGTTGTATGATTTGTAGTTTCAAAAGGAGGTTATTTTTAATTATTTATTTCCTCTCGATTCACCAACTAGAGACTCCAAGTAGGAATCTCGTAAACACTTACATGTACCAATGTTTGCAACATGTTATTATAAATTCCTGTGTATAGGTTTTCAATATCTTGTATTTCAATTATATTTGCTTGTATAAATTTAATTATTATTTTTTTTTTAAATTTTATTCTGTTATATATCTCAGATAGGAAATATTCGTTTTTGTTTTATTTTCATCTGTAGATTTTTTTCCAGTTCCAGAGTAATATCCTAGTCTTCTTATATATTTCTTTCCATTTACAGTATATTTTCAAGTAGTTATTCGTATACAGATTTATACTGTGCAGTTTGAAGATAATTTAAGCTATTATTAAGAATTAGGGAAAATACTGGCTTTAAGTTAAAAGTATTTAATATGTTTATGTACTGCTATTTATAAAATTTTGTGACAAGAGATATCAAGACAACCATCTTGAGTGGGATCCAAAAACAGGAACTGAGACTCTTTGTGGGGTGATAATTTTCTCTTCGGTGAATCTCACTAATACCTTTATAACCTGCCGAAATATTTAAATATTCTAGAACTGTTGACATCTTGGAGATCACATGTGGCTTGGCAGTCCAAATGCAAAAAACACTCGGCTATTTATGGGTTTAATAAGGAAAAAATGGTTAGAAGGAGAAAAACGTCACATTATGCCATAAGTGTCAACATTGGCAGATTGACCAACAAGCATAAAAGAAGGCCAAAGGAAGTTATAAAAACAAGGAATGTGGATATGCCACTGATGTTACAATAGTCTTTGTTTCTTTCATTGTATTGTTTTCTTTTATTATTTTTAAATAAATTAATAATATTTTAATTTTAAATAATATTTTTATAACTATATAAACATCTTTATTTATCATAAGTTCAATCAAATTTTCACTAAAAATATCAGTATTTTTGATAATACATTTATATTTCTAAACATGCAGTAATATTTCTAAGCATTCTATAATTGAAAAAGAATTGTAAGTAATTTAACTTGGTATTTAGTTTTATTGGACTCAGAAATGCTTCTCTGTTGCTGTATTTGAGAATATATGTATGAATTAAATACATACAATTGAAGTTCAAGATTAAATTCTTTTTTTTTTCCCCTGTTTCACATTGCTGTTTTGTTTTTTTATATCCTCCCTTCTTCAACTTATTAATTTTTTATCCCCTTCTGCTAGTTAAATTACTGCAAAATTACCTTCCAATATTATTGTAAATCATTATTTAACTTTTCATATTTATTGTCTCAGCAAAAAAAGCTTTTTTGTTATAGGTTATTTTTAACTTTTCAACACATTCTTAGTTTTATTGTGAAAACTTGTATTTCCATTTGTTTAATTATTGTGACAATTCTTTCCTTCATTTCTTATTAAATGGCCACTAATACATGAATTACTGAAAGATGAATAAGTCAAATGGAAACGCAACAAAAAACCAGAATTCTGGATTATAAAAAACTCTTGCATTTAGCATTACTCATGATGAAAGTACCAATATGAATGATGTTGTAGTAATTGCAGGATTTTGAGATAAATATCATGAAGATTTTGCTGCTTGATTGCTCTGTTTGCAACAACTAAAGAGCAGGATATTCTTTTTTCATTTATAAATTATTTTGAAAGTAAAAACATGAACTTCCATTGCATAATACTTCAGGAAAATTCAGATGCCAAAATTTCATCACAGCACTTAATTTTTGTGATGAATATGATTGTTAAAATGTTTAATTTTATAGTGTCTCATTCTTCATTGGTACACAGGCAATTTAAATCTTTTAGCTGAAATGGAAAGTGAATATAAGAATCTCCCCTTATACAACCATTCCTCATTAGCCTATGATTTCCTTCCTAATCAAATCAGATTAATAGACCCATAAGTAATCTCATTCAATTTGTCAAAGTTTGAGGTGATGGAATTTGATAATTTTGAAATAAAACTTATTAAAGTAACATCTTCAGAGTTATAAAGAGCAAAATTTACGGAATTACAAAAAATCTGGATGATAACCCTAACAATAAATCGATAGCTATTTTAAATTGCTAAAGAGATTTAATTGTTTGAAGAAAATTATATGTGCTCTGCTTTCTCTTTTTAGTGCTACATATCTATGAGAACAAATCTTTTCTCATATGAATAAATTTTGAGTCCACTTAGAAATTGTTTAACAACTGAACATTCAGATTCATGTATCAAATTATAAGTCTCAAATTATATCTTTGATATTGCAATATTAAGTAGAATGGTGCAGGAACAAGAATCATATTAAGATTTGAATTGGTGTTACCATGGTGTGCTGTTGAAGCGGGAACAAATTTGCCATTGATTCAAAAATTAGTTTTGATTTGGTAGTCATTTCTGCCAAATCAAAATTTGATTGCTGCCAAGTTGAGTTGTGACCATCAGTGAGACTTGAATTCATCATTCACCAGAA
This sequence comes from Nephila pilipes, assembly GCA_019974015.1. Lineage (NCBI taxonomy): Eukaryota > Metazoa > Arthropoda > Arachnida > Araneae > Nephilidae > Nephila > Nephila pilipes. The sequence goes on from BMAW01022125.1 coordinate 14,145, forward strand.
TTCAAGTAAAAATTCAAACATTGGGTTGCTTCCAGTAAATTTTTTCCAAAAAAGGCAAAAGCAATCTTTTTGGCTGGAAAAGTTTTGATGAATTTTAGAGGTGCGAAAGGTTTTGTGATCATGAATAGAAATAACTGAGACTTTGACACGCGGCTATCTAGTCAGTCATAATGCTTACAGAAAACAAACAGTTTCGATGGTACAAGTACCACCTCTTGGATTTTCTCAGGACATATTGAATGACCCTCGCAAATTTGTTTAAAATATACATAATATACGTACAATTTTGATTTTTTTATTTATGTTGAAGAAATAATTGTATTTCATATTTATAAATATTTTTAAATGATGCATTTTTAATATATAACAAACCTATAAATCTGTGTTCTTGGCCTCTAATCCCTATCTCTGCATGCATTGCTGCGGGAATTTGATTGTTTCAAATATATCCTACTGAGCGACATCCTGAATCATATTGGTATATTGGTTTGGATACCAGTTCCACTTAATGCTGCTTTAAACATTCCTAGCATTAATAAGAACGAACTGTTACTTTTTCATTAAAACTTGTTGCATTGTAAGTAAAGGCAACAATATTTATGATAATGTAGTTATAATTTTAAGTTATCTGTAAAGAAATGTGAATATATTTGTAGATTACATACTCGCATAATTTCAATTATTACATTTTAACAGTTAAAATTTGCTCCCAAGTTTTATTTCTTTTTTCATATGTTATGAAGATGTTTTTTAAATATTTTGCATATTTTTTATGGTGCTTATGCATGTCAATATGATATAAAACTACATTAAAATAAATTCCTAATGTTTGAATAATTCTACTTATTTTAATAGCACAGTTTTCATAATTGCATGGTTCTGTTAGTTTAAAAAAAATTCGAAGAAAGTTTTTAAAACATTTTTGATAATTTAATTGTATTCATGGGAAGTTGTCGGATTTATGAATACACGTTATGTGTGCCAGAAAGTTTTGTCTGATATGTTTTCCTGTTTCTGTACTTATGCACTTGTTTATTTGAGACATATATGGCTGTCTCTCTTAATTGTTGCATTTATACACAGGTTCTTCTAAATTAATTGAAACAAAGGGGTCTCATGTCATTATTAAGTTAGATAAATTTGTGTAAACATTGCTATCACAAAAGTTCGTTTACGACACTGTATTTTGTATGAATTCCAATGGGAAGAATTGCTACTGATGTATGTCAAAATTCAGTGAAATTTAGTTAATATTATGACATGACAAGAATCATAGGTTTTCTTGAAGTTAAGAATCCAACAGGATTGTTTCGTCTGTAATATTGAAAATATTTTGACAAATAGATCGATTAAATTTATATTAATGATGTAATTTGATGTTACATTTGTAATTGGTAAATATTATGAAATAAAAAAAGTTATAGGGGCTCCTTGAAGCAGAATCCATGCACATTGTTTCATAATTAAATAACTGTATCATTAAAAATGCATGATTGATTTTATATGCAAGTATTTTGATGTATTCATGAAAAATTCAAACAAAGCACTTACATTTTCTCTTGTAATTGGAAGACCAATACATATATTATACTTTTTTGTGCATACAAACATTCATATTTCTGAGTTAAGAAGCTTATTTCTTACAAACTCTTGTGAATTTTTGCAAAGTAAAGTTTTTTCTAAAAATTAAATTTAATGATATGGTAAATATATTGCATAAATAATGAGCAATAGTAGTAAATAGAACAATTTTTTTTAAAAAAAAAAAAAAGTTTGATTCAAAGAATGAGAATTGCTATCATGGAATTCTCAGCATTGTTTGTGAAAGATTATTGTACTCCCATAAATGAGTGATTACTTAAGAATGTCTTAAGCATGCTATCTTATTACAGATTATAGGTAAGATTAGTTATTGAGAAATAAAATATTAGATCAGGGTTACAAAATAACTACAATATATAAATCATTGAAACCTTAATTTTTTTATTGATATAATTTCATACAGTTTCTTTTGTGAATTACTTCTTGATTTTTTTTTTCTTTCCTCAAATGAATTATGATTTATATTAATATCAAATATTAAGTGGTCTGTCAAAAATTAACACCGATTCTTTTCCTTAAAATGTGTCATTACATTAATTTGTTCTAATAATATTATACTTATAAATTTAGTGTAATATCTTAAATTCAAATGTTTTATCCGAGGTTCTGCAGATAAAACTTTATTGATAATAAAATGCAATAAAAATATTTTAGTCCTGTGCTAGGTAACACATAGATGAATGCAGAGTTAAAACTATGTCAAGAAGACAAGATTGTGATCTAAAACTTACCCATATTAAATTCTGAATAATTCTTTTTTAGAAACCTTATCGTGGAGCATACCTGAAACATCTGGTAAGTGGCCTAAAGTCACAGATGGCCATTCTGCATGTGTTATAGGTGATTATATGTACATATTTGGAGGTTATGAAGAAGATACTAGAAGTTTCTCTGATAAAGTTTTCAGAATTAATTTAATCACTTTCAATTGGGAAACAGTTCTCACTCATGTAAGTATATATATTTGTAATTTTTGCATGATCTCATTAATGTTTTATTTCAGATCTATTTGCATACAAGACACAGTTTCTGAAAAATACCATTTTCTCTTAATCTTAAAAGAATGTTATTTCCCCTGTATCAGTGGCCAAAATTCCTCATTCTCACCTTCTGCATTCATCAAAAGCATTTTTAAACAAATGTCGATTTTCCTCAATTGTATTAAAAACTTATTTTTTGCTTTTAAAAATGAAGCTATCAATGTTATTCCTGTTTTAAAATCACTTTGTAGTTGAACATACCTGCTAGTTATGAAACTAACACTGAAGAGAATAATGAAGAGGGTTGCCTATTATGATCATTTCAATCCCTGACATAATCCTTTAAATCAGCAGGAGGTTGCCTTGGATGGACTGGACGCATTGATAGAGTGTCTGCATTTTTCTCAGTCACCTCATCTGAAGTGATTTCTTTGTCTGAGTTAATAGACTGCACATCTGCATCCTCTAGAAAAAATATTCCACATTGCCCTTGTTGTCAGGGGGTTTAATAGTTTCTCTGTTTGGATCTAAATGTCTAATAGAAATAGTTGTTTCCTTTCCATCAGCAAGCTTTATATGTGCATAGACAGGGTTGACTTCAATCCATTCCACTTCTTGGACAAGAGGCTCGTACTTGTTTGTACACACATAGTTTTTCATGAGAACAGGATATGTAAGCTGATTGGGAATGTAGCGATCATAATGGGATCTCCGAGGGTGAGGAAATGCTCATTCGTGGAAATTGCATTTGTAGCGGTACGCGACAAGGAACAAATTGAATTAAGTGCTGGTCTTCCCTCTTCATTCAATTCCCTCCCATTGTTCAGTCCATATATTATTAGATCTCAAAGCAAGTAGTATACTTTTCCAGACTATTCCATTGTAAAGTTCTACTTGTGTATTTCCAACTGGATTATAGAAAGTTTTGCAACTTGTGGCTATTCCATTAACCATTAAAAAACCTTAGAGTTCCTAAGACATGAAGGTAGAACCTTGATCAGAGTGGTTGAATGATGGCATACCAAAGTTAGAAAAAAATGTTCTTTAAATGAGATATCACAGTTGTAGCGGAAATATCATTACTAGGTATGGAAAATGGAAATTTGGAACTCATCCACAACTGTCAAGAGATAGTGGTTTCTTGAGACACTCGGGAGAGGTCCCTTAAAATCAAGGTTCAACCTTTCAAATGGGGAAGTAGCTTTCATAAGTGTTGCTACATTTTTTGCAAATCTGGGTTTCAACTCATTGCATACCAGACGAGAATTTGTAACTTTTCGTATATCATCTAAAGAAAAGAAGAGATTCTTGCAACATACCCAGTGGTACATTTGTGTTACCCTAGGATGACAGAGAGAGTTATGTAGGTTATGTAAGTTTACTTTAGAAGTTAGAACACCTGTTATACTGGATAATATGTCAGCTATTACTTTTTGTTTCCCTGGTCAGTAAATGATGTTAAAATTTTTCATCTTTAATTTTGTTGCTGTGTCACTGATCAAAATAAAATGAGTGCTTGTTGATCTCTGAACACTTCAAAATGCTTTCCCATTATGAAATGTCTCCAATGACAGAGGGCTTCCACAGTGGCATATGCCTCTTTTTCTGGAGAAGAATGTCTCAAATTAGATGTATTTAATGTTCTTGAGAAAAAGGCCACAGGATGGCCGGCTTGACTCAGGGTAGCACCAATCACAAAATCTGATGAATCAGTCTCGACTCTAAAAGATATGTCATCTTCAATTATTGCTAAGGTAGCATTGGCCAGACTATATTTCAGCAAATTAAAGATTGCAACTGCTTCACTAGAGAAAGGGAACTGCTTTTTTCCTAGAAGGGAACATATCTTTTCCATAAAACTGTGGATCTACCTTCAATAATGGGCAAACATGCCTAAAGCATGCTGTAATGCAGAAGAGTTGTTAGGAATGGGCATATCCATCAAAAGCTTTAGTTGTTCTGGATCTAGTTTATTTGTACCATCACTGACAATATAACCCATTAATCGGTCAGAATTTGAGGAACAGATACATTTTTTTTCATTTATCGTCAAATTAAATTCTTTGCCGCAGTCACGAGTTTCTTCAGGTTGTCATCATGTTCCTTCTTATCTTTGTCTCAAACAGTAACATCATCAATAAAAGGATACACAAGATCAAGTTTTTCATCCTCAGTAATAGTCTCAATGACTCTTAGACTACTCCATTGGGAACACCACAAGCTTCAAAAGCATTTTCCACAAGCTTCAAAACCTGTATAATGCTTATCACTATCCAGAATAAGGATCTGGTGGTAGGCACTTTGTAAATCAATTTTAAATATTTTGTTTTTTGAAAATTTTAAAATTATCTCTTCAATTTGAGGCAGGGTATAGGCATCTAATAAAATATACTTATTAATATTTTGAGAATAGTCAACTACTATTCTGGGTTTTTGATTGTCTCCTTTAATAATAAATGCTTGAGCCCTCCACTGTGAATTGCTTGGTTCAATGACACCCTCACAAAGAAGTTTCTGTATTTTAATTGCCATAAAATTATTGTCTTCCTCAGTATGACACATTGATTTTTTCACTACTAGTCTACAATCTGGGCTCAAGTTAAAAAATAGTGAAATAGGAGGTACTTGTGCTGCAGTTAAAGAGCCAATAGTTAGTGGAGGTCTGTTACCATCAAATTCAATTTTCACAGATGAATGTTCCTTTAGAATATCATGGCCTATCAATATATCACTACAAAGATCTTTCATGATCAACAATTCAATGCTGTGGTAATTGAAATTTTCATGGGTTAAATTTATTTTACAAAATCCTACTATTTCAGTGACCATAGAGGAGTTTGCCATAGATATTTTTCCATAATAGGATTCAATTTTCACTTTACATATATTCACATGTTTCTCATTAAGAAAACTCAAAGAGCTGCCTGTATCTATTGATGCATTAATCTGGATATTATTTACCAGTGTTTTAATGATTGTTTTCTGAAGGCAATGACTGGCTGCTGAAATAGCTGCCAATAAATTTGAGGAAGCTGCCATATTTAAAGAATTCCTACCTATTCTAGATTTACAGACACACTGTTAATGTCCCTTTTTGCCACATTTTCTGCAAATGGCATCTTAATGACACATACTTCGTGAATGAAAATCATTTCCACAGAAAAAAACATTTGTGAGATCTTGAGGAGGAAGAAGCAGCAAAGTTGGAAGGACATCATCTTCTGAAAAGTTATGGCTTTCAATTGCAACTGAGGGCACTAAGGCAGAATTTTCCAAATAAGAAGCTGCATGGACTTCAGCCAATTCAAGGGCTCTGGCATATTCAAAAGCTTGATCAAGAGTCATCAAGGTATTTTCAAGAAGTCATTGATGGATATGAGGACATTTTAACCTGCCTATGAAAGTATTCCTAATATACTCCTTTCATTAGTCTTGAGCCTTTACGTCTGTGAAGTCACAATCTTTGCTAAATTGGCTTCAAATTCATAAGTATTTGCTGACTGTTTCTCCGGTTAGTTGATTTCACGTTGACAAACAATGTCTTGCAAATATATCATTAGGCTTTTTTTATGAAAAGTGAATCTTGAGTTGTAATGGCTTCAGTATAAATCAAACAGTCATTAATGTCCTAGTAAACACCTGAACTCACATAGTTGCCTAGTGAAGGTAATTTATTTCCTTCAGAAATGTTTGTTATACTTTGTAGAAAGTTCCTAAAACTTCTTTTCCGTTGATTCTATTTTTCTTCTGTTTTTGCGCATGTGGGATTAATGTCGAATCTTTCTGGTTTCAGCAGTAATCACTTTTAAGAAGATATGTGTACTAAAAATACTTCTAAAGAATCATTATATAGAATTTTCTCTGAATTTATTTCCTCTAAAAGCTATTTATTACTCTGAAATAGCTGTCTCTCATTAGTTATTTATTACTCTAAAATAACCTTTTTACTCATACTCTAAATGAAGAAATTGTAATTTACCGACAATAAATGCCAATTTATAATATGAAAGAAACGAAGTTACAATAATTCTAAAACATATTTTGTCCCCACACAACAAAGGCAGTGTTGCCATTTCTGAAACATAAAACTGTATAAAACATAGATAATAATATAAATAGATAATGATTTACAAAACCTATAAAATAAAGAAAATGATTACATAATCAACTGCTTGAAACTCGTGCAATATTACTCAGAAGCTACAGTTAGAAAAATGTGAAAAAGAATATTAGAGTCAATATATTGTTCAATCATAATTATTAAAATTGTACTATAAATAAACTTACAGAGAAAGATCAAGTGAACTTAGCTTTTAATAATTGGGAAGTGAGGTTACATAGTGAATTAATTAATTAGAACAAGAGTCAACAACATCAAGGTGTTTCCAATCTAAGAATCAAAATAAGTGTTGCCAAATAATGAAGAATAATATCACATTTATACAATCCGCACTTATAACAGTACATCAAAAATCTTCATACGACATAGTTAAACCAATGGTTCAATAAGTAGCCAGTCGTAAAATTCAGGTATGTTGAATGCAAATCTCGCATGCCTCATTGCCAAATGTGTGTAATGACTATTTTGTCAGTGATTGCCAAAAATACATAAAAATTAGGATCTTCTAAATGTTTTAAAAGGGTTGATAACCTTTGTTGCTAATAAAACCATTCATTCAATAGGATTTTCATTTTCACTCAATTTTTGATCTGATATCACATTCACTCTGTCTTATACTTTTATTTGTATTTAATTTTATTTTTCTGAAAATTTTGATTCTTCCGAATAAATACATAAAAAGTAATATGAATATGACAATAGGTAAATTCGGAACAATCTGTGAATCAAATGTCAAAATATATACTTGATTGAGTTATGAGGAACGTGGAACAACACAGGCTATTATCCTATAGATGATTGCTGTATAAATATGTGTTGCTTTAATTATTATCAGACGATTTAGAACTATATTGATTTATTTACAAGACATTATATTTACAAGTGCAATTGTATTGCTAGCACTAATGGCGGACAGAAAAAGAATACAGAATAATTATTTTTGTAGTAAACGTAACACAAAACACAAGTTGAGTAGTATCTGTCCTTGCTCTGTTCAAGCGATTAAATATCACCACAATCCCTTTAAGACAGGGGTCTCCAAACTATGGCCCGCAAGGCCCTCTCTGGCCCGTGAAGATCTTTTACGTATAGGAAAAACATTAAGGAAATTTACGTGTATCCTGCCAAGCTCAGCTGTCGTTTACCTAGACATTGCTTTTTTACATTAGTGTGTTACATTTTCCAATGGATCACTGCTCTGCAAAACCTTTTTCGCTGCTTACTCTTTCTACTTCTGTTCACAGTCAATGAGATGATATAACTCCATCCAGGGCAGAGCTTTTAAATCGTTTGCTGCTTGTTCAAGGTTTGATTATTTTGATCAAAGTATACCAGTTGCAGTTGATTGCTGTGATGAGGAGGTATTGGTATCAGTTAATGTCTAATTGAGAAACATGTTGCACTCTGTCATATTTAGTGATAATTTTCTTCTATTTACTACTTGCCAGTGTGTATAAAGTATTGGGAATGTCATTAGTTTCACAAGAATTTTCCGAATCATCTGAAGAGGAAACATTAAAAGCAACAATCTCTCTACCATAAGTGAATATATTTCCATACTATATTGAGGTAAGTTTTACTTAAGAAATCATAAGAATTTTTTTTAAAATTGTTTCAGATAATTTGGAGCTGTAATTGAGACAAAATTAGTTCACATAATCGGGTTTGTTGAGCAATATTGTGTGCAAGATACTATCAGTTTCCCCATTATTTATTCATCCTGAAGTCACTTTATTTTAGTACCCAATGATGGGCAAGAAGAGGAAAAGAAAAATAGATGATGAGTGTCAGAAATTTTAAGAAGAATGGAGTTTGAAGTACTTCTCCATCAAATCTGAGGAGAAAGCATTGTGTGGGATTTGCAACAAAACCATAGCTGTGTTGAAAGTAAACAACATGAGCCGTCACCTTCGAAGCAAACATTAGGAGAAATATGCTCAGTTGGAGATCAAGTTTGTGCCAAAAAAATTTCTAAATTAAAAAATCAACTCTCATGTAGAGGATATAGTTCAATAAATCATCAAATGAAATTGGATCATTAACTAAGGCTAGTAATAAAGCTGCCTAAATCCTGGCTGAAAGTGGCAAACCATTTATAGAAGGTGAAGTAGTGAGGAAAAGTTTATTGGAAGTGGCTGAGGAACTTTGCCCAGAAAAGTCGAAACAATTTTAAAATGTAGCTTTGGGTGCAAATACTATTGATTGCTGTGTTGCAGACATGGCTGAAAACATTGTGACTCAAATAGCGAAAATTGCAAGCAAGTTTGGCAATTTCTCAATTGCAATGGATGAATCCTGAACAGTTATTCCAAATCTCAACTGTTTTGTGTTCATTAGAGGTGTGGATGAAGATATGAACATATCACAAGACATGGATTCTCTACATAGCATGTATGTTACTGTTTGTTATCAGAGAGGATGTATTCAATAAATCGGAAAAAAAAACATTTGCTGTTTATAATATAGACTGGAATAACCTCAGTTTCCTGACTGTTGATAGAGGAAAGAACAGTGGTATAAAAAACGGCTTGGTCGGACAAGTTAAGCAGATGTCTAATGAGAAAAACATTCCACAAACAATGTTCCTATGCTGTATTATTCACCAGAAAATTTTGTGTACTAAATATGTGGTCATTAGCAGTGTACTGATATTACCATATTACAGAGCAGTAAGATGGCTAAGTTCTGAGAAAGTTGTGAGCTGAGTATTTGAATTAAGAAAGGAAATAGGCAACTTCCTGGAAAGTAAGGGTAAGCTACAGCCATTATTGTCTCATGAAGAGTAAATGTGGGAATTGGCCTTTGCTGCAGACAAAACTGGTCATTTAAATTTTCTGGACCTTTTATTATAAGGGTAGAAAAATCTAGTTTCTGATCTATACACTCTCCTAAAGGCCTTCAAATTTAAATCTTGGTGTGTGTGGGTTTTTTTTTGGAATAAGTATAGGCCAACAATTTGATGCACTTTCAGCAGTGCAAGGTTTTCATGGCTGAAGCAATAGCTGAGTTCCCTGCTTCATTTGCATGCAAGATCATCAAAGACCTCTGGCTACAGTTTCAGGTGTAGTTTCCTGACTTGGATTCAAAAGGCAAAAGTGAGACTGTTTCAAAAACATTTTAAGCAGATGTGGCACATTAACTATAGCTTGAGCTCTTTGAATTGCAAGCAAATGACTTCCTTAAGGACAAATTTAAAGAAGGACTGATGGGTTTTTGCATAAGGAAGACTTTTCTAAAGTCAAAACTTTTGCATCAAGGTATTTTTCAATCTTTGGACAACATTCTTGCATTAATAAACATTTAAGGAATGAATGTGAAAAACAATTTGAGAACAAAATTGTCTGATGATAATCACTGTTGATTTTTAGGGAATCAAATCTAAAGCCAGAAATGTGTACTGTTTTGGCATCCGGGAAGCAATATCACTATTCCCATCAATACAGGTATTCATGTGTAGTATATCAATGTGTTATTAAATAATAACTGACTAAAAGAATATTAAATAAATAATTGAAAACAACATCTGTGTTTTGATTCTTTTTTATTTGGAGCTCGAGCGTGTAATGGGCCCCCAAGCTGATGCTTGATATTTAATGCAGCCCTTGGTCTGAAAAGTTTGGAGACCTCTGCTTTAAGGGCCTATGTGTTCATTAATTCTTTTAGTTTAATAAATATCAAATTACTTTATCCTGTGCAAAAAACACTTCTTAGTTCATTACAACCTTGTCCAAAGATCTTTGAGAGTGATAGTATATTGAGGATCGATAATTACTAGATCCATAGAGTGTTTCAATGATTTACATATGTACTACAGATCAAAGAAATGTTCCTATCATTTACTTTGTTACAAGTGCTACATGTTATGTCACCCTGCAATTCAAATTGATGCAAAAATCCTGGACTGATTTTCATTCTGCTGAAGATTCAAGCACCTGGTATTTCCTCTCTTCTGTTTTTTGTCCTATTGAACATTATGTAAATATTCAGGATATCTGCCTAAATTTCAAAATATTTGATTAAGGGAGATTTTACTTTAATTGTCTTTCCAATGCAAGTTTATAGTTAGTATGAATATCCTCTGAGACTATTATGTATACCAATCAATATTTACATCAAATTCCAATACTGATCTTGCAAGTTTATCTGCTCTTCCATTCCAAAATATTTTTGAGTATCCCAGAATTCAAAGGAAAACAAAATGCATATTATAATGAAATGATATGAAAGTTTTAGTGGCCAGTTATGAATAATTTTTGGTGACTTGTTTGAGACGTTCTGAACAGCAGAGAGATAGAACTGGGTAACCATTAGATAACACAAGTCTGCAAAAGAAAAAAAATTCTGCTGCATGGGATATTTTTGCTAAATTATGTCGTATGGCATATTTTTGCTAAATTAAGTACACTGAACAAAACAACAACAACAAAATAACCCCAAATTTCCCCTCAATCACTTACAATGTTTTTTATAAAATGAGAATGGTTTGCAAAATAAAAAATGCAGCAAATCAAAAATCACAATTTTATTACTATGAACTAAATATATTAATTCTTACAATTAAAAAAATAGTGATATATACTTATAATCACAATTTTAAATGTATTCCTTTTTGTAGTTAAACCTTTTCTTCTCTCTGATGCTTCCCCGAACTTGGTTTCGAACTTTAGCATCCAACATGGTCAGCTAACATATTGATGTCCCAATTTCCTTGATAGTGTCGCTTGATATCACAGACAACCTGATGAAATCTTTCACCCTGTTCTTCACTGTAGGCCCCCAAGTTTTCAGGAAAATAGTCAATATAGGAGTGTAGAAAATGAACTACGCTTATCTTGCATCTTTGATGCTAAGCTTATCTTTATATCTGCAATAGGTTTGTAGTCAGTCTTGAATGTTTTGCAAAAGCTTGCATACTATATTCCTGAAAGAAATGTGTGCTTCTTTTCTCTTATAATTTCCATAAAGAGGTGACCAAATAAAAGTTTTAGTATATTAGAGCCAGTAAAAAAAATGCCTCTTTCAACTTGACTTCAGACTGTTATGAGAATTTGGAACACAGACGTTTGAAACATTCCTCAGCTTTGTAGTGCTTTAATAAATTGCTTCATGGGCTCCATTTTAATATGAAGAGGAGCTTGCAATACTTTTTTTTTTTTTTGAACCAATGTTGTATTGATGTTGTGTTTTCACAGGGGACTGGGGCATGTTGGTGTTGTCAGTCAATTTTTGTTTACTGTAGTTCTTAGTCTTTAATGTACCACTAGCATAGAAAGCAGGAATATTTTGTATAACTTGCCTGCTAGCCCAACAACATGTTTTACAACTCGTGAAAATTATATTTGTATAACTTAATTCAAATTTTTGTTTAAATCCATGAGCTACAAGTGTAACTTTAAATTTCTTTATTTTTAAGTTGACATCTTTATTAAAAGAATAAACCCATTTTAGCCTGTAACTTTTGCATTCTTAAGAAGATCAATTAATGACCAACAAACATTACATTTGTTTCTGTGTCCTCTTTGAGAAACAGGTTTAAATTTAAATAATTCAGAGTTAAATTTTATAAACTTTTCTTTTTCACAATGCTTATTAACATCATTTATTGACCTCAAATGCTGTTTTTCGATTAGTGGACAGTAATAAACATTTATATACAAGATTTTTTCCCAAAGTTTCCCTATTCTTGTCCATTTAGAAACATCCATTGATAATTTAAGCTTTAATTCAGATTATTTCTCAGGTTTCATTTTCTTCGTTTTAATATTATTTTCAACATATTCCTCAAATCTTAATAAACGAACACATTCTTGTGATTTCTGATCAAATAAACATGAAATCCCATTTTTAATTTCATTTAATATTACATGTATGGTTGCAATTATATGTTGCTAATCTGGTAACAAAATATTATAACCTTTAGTACCCACTATGTAACCAGCTAATATTCCTATGTCAGCTTTCTTTTGCAGTTTATTTCTTCGTACATTGGGGATTTGACAATACACAGGAGATCCTAAAATATCGAATTGCCTGGCTGAGGCTTTCCTACCAGCCCACATTTCAAATGGTGTCAGCCTTTAGGAAGTTTATGTTCACATTGATTAGGTATGTGAACTCATGCTTGTAATGTTCCCCCCCCCCCAAAAAAAAAAATAATAATAATAATTGCAATCAATTATTTCTACAAAATTGCTTGTATCCCATCTGCAATAGTTCTATTGAATCTTTCTGCTGCACCCCATTCTCTTCCAGAGAATATACAAAAGTTTTCTTGGATTTTATATCCAATTCTTCAAGAAAAGATTCAAATTCTTTGCTACATAATTCTTAATTCATTATCAGTTTTAGCATATTTTACTTTCCTATTTAACTGGTTTTCTGAAAGAGCAAAATACTCTTTAAAAGATGTAAAAATATCCGATTTCCTTTCAATAATTTACATAATAATAACGTATTTTCAGTAATCATCAATTATGAACAAAAAGTGCAATTTTTCACAAAATGATCTTATCAAGGAAGGACCGCTCTCATCCTTGTGTACTTTATCTAAAACATTATTTGTAAATATATGAACATGAGATTTAATAGAAAATCTAGTACATTTAACGATATTATAACTCGTACAAGATTCAGGTTTACCCTTAAAGTTTTTACCCCAGTTAAACAAGGATTTTTGTTCATTTCAGTTATTAAATCAGAATGTACCATGTCCAAATCACTTATGAACCATTTTAATATTTAAACTGTTAGATTCAAAGGTACTTTATAAGATTCAAAAAGCTTTAAAAAAGAATATAAAATTCCTAAGAATGCCTAAAGAATATAAAATTTATCTACTCCAGAAATAGCTAAAAAATATTCCCCTTTTATATTATATAAAACCATCTCGTTATTGTACCAAAGAATTTTATATTTTTCCAAGTTTAGCACCTATTATTAAATTATGATGCATGTTATGGGCATAGAATACACTTTCAGATGTACCTGCTCAAAACTATTTTTGTCCATAATTTAAAATATATCACCTTCCCCAGTATTTCCAATGTACAGTTTGGATCACTAATAAGAGCTTCAGTGAAAGTAGGTTTTTGAAAGCTCTCAGATAAGTCCTTATACTAATATAAAAATGTGAAGAAGCCACTGAATTAATTAGCCATTCATCTAAATCTGTATTCTTAATTTCCATTTCAATTACTCAGCATTAGTTTTGTTTAACATCAGTGAAGGTACCTCCATGTGGCTTAAACTTCAGATTTTCTTCAAGCATTTTCACTACCCTTGCATCTGTTTCATCATTCCCCATGTAATTCTTTTTCTTGAAACAATCTTTAATGAAATGGCCTTTTCCGATACTGTAAAAGTTAGTTTTGGTTATAGATTACCTCTGAGAATATCGATGCTGAGGATCCATCATGGTTCTTCTGCGATTAAAATTTATTTGCTTCTGTTAGACTTCATTAAAAACTAGAGTTTTAATCAGGGGGCATCTAATACCAGAATAGGTTCTTCATCGATCTTTTTCTGCTTTATTCTTACTAAATTACGAATGAGTTGTTTTTTATGTTTGTAAAATTAAATTTGTCATCTGATTCTCTTTGATAAATGGTCGTGTATGAACATTCCTTAATTCATTTGAATACTTGCTTCTTGTTTTCGCTTGTCTTTTGGGCAATTGATCAATTTCCATTAATTAGATTAATGTTAAGGGGGTGGAGCTATGGGAATTTGCATTACTGTCTTCCAACACAGTTCCTGTATCTGTTTTTCTTTCAAGAACATGGGGTGATATGGGGAATCAGTCCAGTGATCTGTTCTACAATTTGCCTAATTGAAACTATTTGTGCATTGTCCAGTATGAGATGGTCCACAATTCATGTATACTGTTGAGTATCAATAGAAATGGTTTGGATGAAGAAAGTGTTACACTGATAGGGCTTATCAACAATGATTTGTACTCGGTGGTTTATGAACTAAAGCCTAGTGTTATTGGGAAGTGATGCTCCAATAATAGTTAGAGTTATCAAAACAGGGATAATTTTATTGGAAAAAGATGTTTAGATGCACTAACTTTTTCAGCAATTCACTCACTCCGTAATGTTCTCATGTCTTCATAAAGTTTTGTGACATGAAAACATTCAAATAGTGTTCTTTTAATTTCAGTTAGTGTGTTTTTAAAAGTTGATTGGTTTTAATATCTGGTACGGAATTCTCATGGAATATATTGTACCAAACACTGGGCATGTGTTTTTAAAGACTGTTATTAAGTTTATTTCCTTTATGCTTTAAATATGTTAAACCTTTGAATTGTTTTGCCAATGATGTCAATTAACTAAATGTTCGAATGATGCCATCATCTCTAATTGGTGTGTGAGGGTGCCACCTCTTGCTGATTTTGTATTTATATGAAATTTTTTGTACTTGTATTGGTATTAATTTCATTGTATGTAGTCTCTACAATAAAGTTTTTTTTTTTAAATGCTTTATCATCATTGCTGGCATACTTATAACACTGCAATTTTAGTCTTAACTAATCCTTACCTTGATTTGGATTTCCCGAATCTTCTATCTCAACAGTGTCCAGGCCATTTGTTACTTGCATTTCTTTGGTTAACTCTTTCATTCATATATTGGTCAGTATTTCTTATAGTAGGAAACGGGATGTGATTCCGTGAAATAGTGAACTTGTTTGGACAGAAATATTTAGAATTATGTATTATGGGGCATAATTTGTGCTGCACACACTGGGTCCAAAGATGAATATTGAATGTTCCCACCACTAGTGAATGATTTGTTTTTAATGTCATCATGTCTAAAAAATTTCTGTGTTTCTGCATGAAGAACCATTTTAGGATTGGGGACACTTTTTACGTATTTTCTAGTAAAATAATTTCTGTGAAACTCCTTTGACTTGCTTTCAAAATACTCACTATCACTCACTGTGGATTTGCACAATTTATTATTTCACGTTTCCATTATGAAGAAATTGCGTTAATTGTTGTTCCTCTTTAATCCTCAAAATTTATAACTGAATGACAAAATTTGAGTCTTCAAAAAAGGAAAAGAAATTGGTATCTTACTTAAGTTCTTGACAAAAATAAGATAAGCAGTAATGTATTCTTCCCACTTTGAAATGAAGAACTTCTAATTCGAGAACTGTGATAAGAAAAAGAAGTTCACCACATATCAACCTTACTTTCTTGTAGGTTTTATTCTATAAAATGGTTTTCTTTGTCAAGAATAATTAGTATGATAATTGTATATAAAATTTCTATTGAAATACTTATGCATAAATAATAAAATGAGCTAAATAACTATACATTTTTTTTAATCAAACCGATATTAGTGAAAAGGTCAAAGCAGAATCTCTTTCTATGAGTTTGTACACATTCCAGAAGTTTTGTGATAAATGCGTAGTTCAAATTGTTCATTTGTTGTCAGTAGGGAGCGGCATCAACCATTTCACCAGATTTGAGAAGTTCACAATGAGCAATACCCTTTTGATCCTGCCAAATTAGAGCGTTTTATTTCCTGAAGCTGTTTGGTTTTGCAGTCATCGATAATTGGCTTGGATGAACCCATGATTTTCCTCATTTGGGATTATCAAAATATAATTTTTCATCCCCTGTTATGATTCAATATAAGAAACTCTTCTGTTGATGTCTTTTCAACTGGAGTTTCACTGGCGACTATTTGATTCTGCATTTGTTTTTCGTTCAAACCCTACGATACTCATTTTTTTAAAAAATTCTCTTCTCTTCCCCCCCTCCACATCTTGTGCAAAGAGCTGGCTAAAACTTTTTTGAGTTGCATTCAGTACTTTCACTAATTGTGATCCATTTTGAGTGAAATCTTCTTCCAACAATGCTTGTAACTCTGCATCTTCAAATTTTTTCAGTATTTTCCCCTTAGCCTTGTCTTTTACATTGGATTCATCAGTTTTAAATGGAATGAACCAACATTCACAAGTGTTTTGAGATGGTGCATGTTTGCCTTAAGCTTCTACAAGTATTCAGTAATATAGAACAGCAGATTTCTTCAAAATAAAGAAATGAATAAACCTCTTAAAAATTGTCTGTCTGTCTTTTTTTTTATTGTATAAAATTCAAAGCAGCCGAAAAAGATTGTGAACTTATGGTGTCAAAATTTTCCACATTTATGGTTTTGTTAATTAGGAATAATCAAACAAAATGTGATGTATGTCAAATCACCTCATGTAAGAACCATCTGTTAGGAAACTCTGCATTTCATATACCTAGTAAAATTTCATTAATGCCTAAATTATTTTTTGTGGAAGTTTTATGAAAAAAAGCATTTTTCAGCTCTGTTGATTATTGTAAAAATTAGTTTATTGAGCTAATATATATTTAGTTTTTATTATACTTGCTAAAACAGGTATTAACAGAGAAACAGAGAGCAACATTCCTTCAATGAATTAAAGCATGCTTGTCTTAAATATTTTTAATTATGAAAATATTTAAATTTACACATTTTTATTTAAAAAGATGAATGTTTGCAATATTTTTCATATATAATCGATTCGTTGACATTTATTTTGAAATAAAAACATCTCAGTATGCCATGAGAATTTACGTTTCGAAAAAGCTGCATTAATTTTTAATTTAATTAAAAAGTTTGAAAGTAGATTTCAAGATTTTCGAAAAAATGAAGAGTATTTTAACATATATTCTACCCCATTTTCTCTAGAAATAAATGAATTACCTTCAAATCTTCAAATGGAATGCATTGAACTGCAAAGTGACTTTTTCAACCGAAAGAAAAATTTGAGAATGTTCCTTTACTGGAGTTTTATAAAGATTATCTACCCCTTAATAAATATCCTAATTTTCACAATCATGCTTTATTGTCTTCAGCATTTGGCAGTACCTATATCTGTGAACAATTATTTTCAAGAATGAAACATACAAAAAACAAAAATAGGACAAAGATCACTGACTAACATCTTGAAAATGCATTAAGAATTGCAACCTCGACTATTAAACCCGATATCGATTTGCTTGTTCAACAAAAGCAAATTCATTCATCACATTAATTTGAATTTTTTCCATCTTTATGAAATTCAAACTAAATGAAGCAAAACTTTTACAAATTATAGTAAAAAGCAGTTAATTTATTTTAATAAAACTACATAGAGTTAATTTTTATTTAAATTTGTTGAAAAAATATGTGTGGACCAGCATTTTTTTTTTTTTTTTTTTGCAATGTGGCCCCAAACCGGAAATTTTTTTTCCACTTTTTTTTTAAAATATTTTTTTTTTTTTTTTTTTTTTTAAATTTTTTAACAATTTTTTTTTTTTTTTTTTTAAGAAAACGTCCCTTCTCATCCAGTTATCTGAAGTTTTTTCCTAGTATTTCCTCCTTGCCTCTCCTAAGGTTAAGTGATTCGTTCATTTATATTGCATAATTTGTTTTTCTTTAATGAATATTGGGCATAAAGGGGAATTAGCGGGATGGTCTCATTTGCAGTTAGTGCATGTAACAGAAGTGGTGCAAGAGCCAGTACGTGATATACCACAATTCGGGAGGTGTGATAAAAACTGAAGCATGTATTGCATTGTCTGGGTTTATCTATGATGGATTGGATGGTTAATTAACCAAAGTTTGATATTTTCAGGTAAATCAGTACCAAGAATGGTGATTAGTACCGGGGAAAGCTCCTGATTGGCTCCGCTTTTCAAAAAGCGTCGCATTTCCATTATTTCAATATTATTTGTATTCTGAATTTCTGCAGCCAAATCTGTCAGTGGTACGTTAGTTGGTATTTCATAGATTAGGAATCGAGAAGTTAATCCTTCCCAAACGATTCTGGCCTTCACCGGTATGTTTAATAACTGTTCTTCTGCGAGTATTTGTGCTGCACGTACAGTATCAGATGTACTTAATTTAATTTTTCTCTTTAGCTTGAAAGACATGTTTGAAATTTTTTCAAATCTGGGAATTTTCCCTTTAATCTCTGCATACAGATATTGTGGATTTGATTTAGGAATAGGAGATGACTTTTTGTTTATTTTCCAGAAAAATTGTAAATTCAGCTATTTTTCTACTTCCCGCCTTTATTATGAGCTCTTCGTCGTTTTTAGGGATCCGAAAGTATTTAGAGCTATCTAAATTCATCGTCATTCATTGTGGAATAAGAGTCGTCCGAATCCCTCACTCTGAATGTGAAGTGACTCAGTTCGAGTCGCCCCCAGATGTTCGAAATAATGTAAAAATGGAAATTGGTTGACTTACCGAATTCCAAAGAGAGAAAAAGATATATACAAAAACACTTTCTTCTTACTCTATGCTGGAGAGAAGGAAAAAAAAAGAGTAAAGAAATATGTTTAAGAAATAAATCATTTTCCTAATTTCTTCAGTTTCAGTTATCCATTACAAAATGCTCTTCTCGCAGTTACAATATGTAAATCGAAATTTCAAAACCGAACTCAACACCTTTCTGCTTCAAGACAATGGCTGTATAAAAAGCAGGTTTTTATACTGCAAGTGATTAAAAAAAAAATGCCAGCTGGTCGCCAATTTTTCATCGAATTCGTCTCCTCTCCGATTTGTTTTTTTTTTTATTTTTTTTTTATTATCATCATATCAATAACTCCAATTCGAACGAAGGCTATGACTATATATATTTGTGTAGCGAGAGGCACAGCATTTGAAAGAGAAAGCTTCATGCAAAACAGCTGTTCTATCACTGACGTTTGGCGCATGCGTATTTCTACTGTAGAAGTGTCATTTAATATCCACGCCTCTTGTGGCTGTTGACATCTAAAATTTTCCAAGAACTTCGATTTTTTCTTTATCAGTTAACTTATGATTGATGTAATTTAAAATGTCATATTTTTCAAATTGTGGCTTTGTTTTCATACCAATTTGGGTAATTCCTGAAGAATAATGAATCCTTGAATTCTGTACTTGCATTTCCATTTCTGATTAAGATAGGTGATTTTTTTTACTTTTCTTCTGCTATTTAATGTATACTGTGATATATTCAATATTTAAAAGCAAAAGATTTAAACTTAAAGTGAGATAAAATGATTCTTTCATAAGCTACATTATTTAAAGTGGAATGAAAGAAATGAAAATATTTGCTGATTAGCAACACCACAGAATGTTTTTAAAAAATGTTGAAGGGTAATGAACCCAAAGGAGGAAATTTGTTGTAAAAACGAAAGTTGGAAGACTTTTCTTGTAAATCTATGAATATATTAATGTTGGAAAATGTTTGTCAAAATAAAAAGTGATATGCAGAAAACAACGTCGTCTTTCTTAATATGTCTGTATTACAGGTACTATACTTTTCTACTTCAAATTGATGCGTGGAATTTTTTTTCACCCGAATTAAAATAACTTAAAAGCCACTGCTGTTTCTTCTTAGCATTCTTGCTCATTGTCAGATCCAAAAATTGAGAAAAAGAATAAAGCAAATTAAAAATTTAACAATGGGAACAATAGAAAATAGATTGAACCAGATTTCCTAATTTCTGTTTGCTTACAAAACTGGAGACTACTGCTCGTGGATGATCTAACTGCAAAAGAGTGATGCCTTGATGTGGGTGCTTTTAAGAGACCTGCTTTAAGCACTTGTAGATAACATTCTGACAGAAAGGAATGCCTCTGATAACTCTTTCCCCTAAAATTGTTGGAGGGAGGGAATATTTTCTTAAGGAATGTACGACATCTGCAAACACTGATCCGAGGATACTGTTTCAGAGACAGTAAAGACTATTCTATTATTTTCTCTGGAATTTGTTTTATTGAGATCATTTTTTCTCTTCAGGATGAAAAACGCAGAGCATGAGGAAAAAAAGTTTTTATTTTTTTTAAAGTTTAGAACATATATAATAAAAAAATTATTTTGTAATATTTAAATTTCAAGAAAAAATTCTTAGGGGTGCATGCATCTCTTTGTACCCCCATGGGAGCACCACTGTATTGGAAAGTATTACTGTATGTGCATATATATATACAGTAGTACCTAATAACAAGGGACCAGACCAGACATTTTGATTCTCTCTTATAAGAGATATTGTATGTGTGTATACACACACACACACAAACTTATCCATTTGCTTGTCGGGATACTCCAGAATAACTTATTTGATACATTTAAAAGGGGGTGTCTCTTATGATTTTTAAATACACATCATTAACTAAACTGTGAATTGTTAATTTTATTTAAAACTAAATGAATTTGTTCACACACAAATATTTTCTCGATTCGACGGGCCGTTGGTTTCATTCACTCGCAAATAAATTTCTCAACATATTCGCATAATGCCAGTCGCTCTTCGTGCGACCTTTCTTTCTCTCAACACAACGAACTCTGACTCGTTTTACATTTACCACCAGAGGGCTATTCACACTGAATGGCTGGTCGGAACATACCTCCTGCCTTGACAAATTGTTATCAACACACATACACAAAATATTAAATTTCACAGTTCAATACACTGAAAGTTGCCACATTAATAATACGCAAATGAAAATATTAAAGCACAAAAAATTCAAATGTTACTCATTACAAGGTAACAAACAAATTTTTGTAATTGGACGTTTAAATTCGCCAAATGAAGTCTTGACTATTACTACTCTAACCCTATCATCTTTTCCACTTATGATATCGATTATTTTACCTAGTGCCCATTTGCAAGGAGGCAAATTATCTTCCTTGAAAACACCTATATTTCCTATTTTGACCTCTTTCTTATGAAATTTCCACTTAGTTCTTTGCTGCATGTAGTTTAAATAATCAAGGCTCCATTTTTTCCAGATTATCTGGGTATATCTTGCGATTTTTTGCCATAATTTAAGCCTATTTTCTTTAAACTAGTTAAGTCAGGCTCAATAACTGAATTAAGCTGTCTACCAATAAGGAAATGAGCAAGAGTAAGAAATTCCACTTCATCCGTGTCTTCCGACAGAGGAACAAGAGGTCTTGAATTGAGCATTCCTTCCATTTGAATAATAACAGTTAAGAATTCTTCATAAGATAATTTTAAATTTCCAACAACTCTTTTTTAAGTAAAATTTTAAAAGATTTTACTCCAGCCTCCCAAACCCACCGAAATGTGGCGCACGGGGAGGAATGAAGTGCCAACTCACTCCTTCACTAGTCAGAAAATTTGAAAATTGTTCATCTTGTTCTTTAATTAACTTTATAAATCTCCTTGACTCTTTATTTGCTCCAACAAAGTTTTTTCCATTATCCGAATACATTCTGGCCGCTTTACCTCTTCTGGCAAAAAATCGCTTCAGCGTAACAATAAAAGCATCACTAGTTAAATCACTTACAATTTCAAGATGTATCGCTTTCGTAACAAAACAAATGAAAATGCATATATAAATTTTGTTCAAAATATGTTTACGCTGATATTTTCACTTAACAAAAAATGAACCTCAAAAGTCTACCCCACTAACATTAAATGGATAATTTTTACTCACTCTGTTTGCAGGAAGATTTCCCAATAACTGAGTATGAGATCTTGGGTTAGCTTTAAAGCAAAAAACACATGAATTCACAATTTTTCTACACAATGATCTACCTTGTATTATCCAAAATTTCTGCCGAATTTGGTATAACAATTGCTGTGGGCTCGCATGCAAAAATGTTACATGAAAACAGTTTATAATGAAGTTAGACAATGTATGGGCCTTATGAAGCAATATTGGATACTTTCTGCAAATGGCATAATTTAAATATGTTAATCGACTTCCAACTCTAATAATACCAGCAGAATCAATGAAAGGATATAAATTCTTTGCCTGGCTGTCAGCATTTACTTCACCTGTAGCTTTGAGAGCATTAAACTCCTAAGAAAATTCACTTGTTTGAACAAATTTTACCAATATTTGCTCAGCAGAATCAATTTCTGTTCCAGTCAGATGCCCAGAATGTTTCCCATTACCATATTTAGAATTAAGCACAAACCTGAGAATAAAACTCAAAATATGAAACATTTTAAAATACTTATTTCTGCAGTTGAAGATATCATTAAAAATGAATTATTAAATACAGTAAAGGAAGAGTTCTATTCACTTTTTTGCATTCAGATTTCACATCGTCCTTTATTACATTATCATGAATTTCTCTTTGAAAATATTCACTGTTTGTTAAAAAGGCAGGGCTTTCCCACCACAGATGAGGCATTTTTAATGGATTCATATCTCGACTTATAAGATCAGCCGGATTGTCCATTGATGAAACATGACTCCATTGTTTATTAGACGAAAAATCTTGGATTGTGGCTACATGGTTTGCCACGAATTTTTTTTTAACTGGGACGGTTGTTTCTTTATCTATGTCAACACAATCATATTCCAAGAATAGGTTTTAGAAACTTCCAATCGAAGAGTCGTCTCGATTCGTTGCATCAATTGGACAAGCAGCGCAGAGCTCCTATCTAAGCAATGTAAAATTCTTCAGTGGGGCCACTCTTGATTTAATGGCAACATCTCCAGCTGAGATATGCAGTCAACAGTTGCTCCGAAGGCAGTTCATCACTTCAACATCGGGAAATGGAATAATTCGCTTTTATATTAGTAATAAACTCTAGTGCTGTAGAAAAAGTTTCCTATAAACTATGAAATTCGGGAGGGATTTGATCATCCCATTGAAGATTCACTAGCCACAATTTTTGTAAAAATATCACTGGTCCAAGAAGTCCCAAAGGGTCAAATAACTTAGCAATAGTGGAAAGAACTGCTCTTTTAGTATGAATACCATACGCAGGGACGTCTTAAGACTTCTTGAGGCCCTGGGCCCTTATGAAAAAATAGGCCCCACCTGCGACCCTTTAATCTAATTTGATGTGTATACATGTACAGTTCAATAAAAGCAATCCACAGTAATATGAAGTTTTATGTGAATATTTATTTTCTATACATTTTTAAATTCGCAAAATCCTTATTCAAATCTTCAAAATCAATTGTTAATAATATTTCATTTTCAATACTCATCAGGCTTAAATTATTCAAACGTGATTGAGCCATACGATTTCTCAATTCATTTTTGACCAATTTGAGTTTTGAAAATTAACGCTCTCCTTCGCGTGAGTAATTATCATTGATAAGAAAATTCTCATTATTATTTCAATGTTGGGAAACATTGTGAATTGTCTTTCATCATACATGTATGTATAGAGTATGTTCATCCCAATTCCAGTTCCCTCATCCAACAACTGTTCTTAATCTTCACCTGCATTTGTAGTAACATATTTTTCAATAATCTTTCTTTTTTCCATGTGTTCTCTTTGCTTTTTCTTCGGTTTTTCACCATCAATGATCATATATGACTTGAAATGTTGACATTCCAAGTTCAGTTCCTCTCCATTAATGTCTTTATCGTAAAATTTTGATATTTTCTAGCACGCTTTTTTAATTTCTGTCTCATCCAAATTAGAAATATTTTCAAAAAATACAAACATTTCAAAATGCTGAGATTTTAATCCTAATATTTTTTACTACGCATTTGTATATTGCAGATTAGAGAGTCGATTATTGGTGAAAAGGTTTCTATTTTAATTTTCTGGCTGTTTTCAAATGTTGTGCCCATGTCTATTTCCTTCAAGGCAAGTTACCCTAGCACTGCATTGTCTTACATACTTGTCAACACTTTGATACTCCTTTATAAAGGATACTTCCTTTACTTTAGACTCATAATAGTCAAAAGAATATTTTTTGGTTGTTATATATATATCATTAACGATTTTAATAATTTTACACCTTTCACAATCAACGTGAATGTAAATTGTTACATTCTACTGCTTGAACGCCAATTAAATTCAAAGAATATCCTGCACATGGTACATATATAGCATATTTTTTCCCCTTGAAGTCGGGCTTGCAATCCTGAATATTTCCCCGACATATTCGAGGCATTGTCGTATGTTACGGTTACTCAGGGAAATGCTGTTATTTTCCAAAAATGAAACCACACCATCCACCAGATATTTTGCAGTATGTCCATTAATATTAATAAATTGCAAAAATCTCTCAATGGGTGTACCATTTTGGACATACCTTAAAATAAAAGTTATTTGGTCAGCAGGAGTCACATCTTGGGTAGAATCAAAGCAAATAGAATAATATTTAGCTTTCTGTATTTCAGTGATGATAGCTTCCAAGATTTTTGACGCCATAACTTCAATGAATTCATCACAAATTGTAGCAGGTATATAAGAAAGATTATCTTTTCCAGAATTGCCATACCTTTTTAATATGTTCTTTGAAAAATTGATCAAACTTACTTAGAAGTTCTAAAGTTCTTAAATAATTTTTGTTATTCACTCAACCTATAGTTTCGTTTTCCCCTCCAAAAGGCAGTCCTCTTGATGGTAAGAATTTTATAACAGCCACTATGTACAGCCAGTAAACAGTTTTTTTCTTAAAAACATAAATTAGATGGTTTCTTTTTCTTAATTTTTATTATTTTCTTGACTTTGAAATAAACACTTTTTTATGGTTTTATTTTTCTGGGTTTGAGTTTATTTTATTCCATTTTCTGATGATTTTATGTTGATTTTTGTTGATGATTTGCAAATACCTCTCAATACCTTACTATTTTTGTTCAAAATTAAAGATAAAATGCTTCTACCGAGTCCTTCACAATTGGAAGGGTCCAGTTTAATGTTCACTTTACGGAAAAAAATTGTAACACCGTTTCTGTGCCCTCTCTTTCATTGCCCTTCCCTATTGTTCAAGTACTTAAAAACTACCCGTCACGCACAAGTTTTACAAAGAAACTGCTTTTCTCGCTGTTTCAATATGTAGTCTGCTTTCCTTTTTAAGGACCATCAGTTTTGGCATCTTCATTTTTTAAATCAAATCATTTCATTTATTAAAGGTCTACAGTGTTAATTAAATATTTTTAATGAGTACGAAAAAACAAACATTCCGAATTTTGTACAGTAATTATTATAAAAATATTAATTTTAATCAATGCGGAAACCGACTCAAAACAATTTGCGGTGATATATGTCAATATGAAATTGCATCAAAACCTTATTTTTTTAAAAAAATTTAATAAGAATACTCAAATTGTAAAATTTAAACTTCAATGCATCATGTATTTTTTAAAAATTGTTTACTATAAAGAAAAAAGATATATAAATATTTTGCATAAAGTCTTTTTTGTTCTTTTCTATTTTATTGAGGCAAAAAAAATGTTTCATTATTCTGAATTATTGTTATATTTTAAGTTTAAATCGAAAGTCAAGTGGTTATAATTTCAAACTTGTGGCCACTGTTTTTTCTGCCGTATCGTGAGTTCGAATCCTCGTAACACCTAAGACCCATCATGTAGAAGCACTGATACACGTTAAATCTGTAGAATATATGTTTGTAACTATACAAAATATTTTTATCCATATTATTATGCTTATCAAACGAAACAAAGAATTATGATAAAAAGAAGATTAAAATTAAAAGAAAATTAAAGAACATAGTTACATAAATTATTAACGAGGAGAATTAACACATGGATCAAAAAGTCCCGAGACTAACATTGAAAACAACATTTTTTTTGCAAATTTTTTTTTATTCATCAACATAATCACCTTTTAGGGTGATACAATCGTTCCAACGCTTTTCCAATTTTTCAATACCATGTTTATAAAAAAAATTATCTTTCGCTTCAAAATAAGCTTCAGTTTCAGCGATGACCTCCTCATTTGAGCCAAATCTTTCCCCCTGGAGCATTTTTTTAAGATCAGCAAAGAGCCAGTAGTCACTGGGGGCTAAATCTGGCGAGTATGGGGGGTGGGGAAGCAGATCAAAGCCCAATTTGTTCAATTTTGCCATTGTTTTCATCGACTTGTGGCAGGGCGCATTGTCTTGGTGAAAAAGGATTTTTTTTTCTCTGCATGTGCGGTCGGTTTTTTTTTGCGATTTCCTCCTTCAAACGCACCAGCAAGTCAATATAATGATCACTGTTGATCGATTTACCTTTTTCAAGGTAGTCAATGAAAATCACGCCATGCGTATCCCAAAAAACTGACGCCATGACTTTGACAGCTGACTGCTGCTTTTTCGGACGCTTCGGACGGCTTTCGCCAGCTGTGCGCCACTCAGATGACTGCCGCTTCGACTCTGGAGTGTAGTGATGTATCCATGTTTCGTCCATGGTCACGTAACGACGCAAGAAATCTTTTTTGTTGCGAGTAAATAGCGATAAACAGCTTTCTGAATCATCGACTCGTTGCTGTTTTTGTTCCATCGAAAGCAATCGCGGCACCCACTTGGAAAAAACCTTTTTCACTTCACTTCAAAAAAACCTTTTTCAGTAAATACACTTCCATATGATATCTGTGTCATCTCAGCAATCTCACGGAGCTTCACTTTACGATCT
>BMAW01022125.1:41212-82073 GCA_019974015.1 Nephila pilipes
GACTTAAAATTTTGACACGTTTCAAGCAAAGGTTAGTACTCTAGAAAGACTTGGTTACTGGTTTACTACGAGCGCCATCTCTGGGTTAGTCTCGGGAGTTATTGATTGATGTGTTATATACTCAAAGACTTAAAAATATATGATTAATTCTTTGACAGTAGTTTTAACTGACTTGTTCCCTAGAAACGTTTATTTTAATAGAATGTTTAGATGGTCAGAGTTTTAATGGCACTGAATCCTTATAGACACATATTGCGCAGAACAAATGAAATCGATAATTATTAGCGGTAACATTCTGCATGTAAAGAAGTGTTTGAGTAGCATGAGTTTAATAATTGGTTTATTTAATAGCAAACTTATATCAGTACTGTGATAGTATATCCTAGTATAAATGATCAAAACTTTTTGAGTACAGTTTTAGTGGATTTTTTTGTTATTTCATTAAAAATAATTCCTAAGCTGTAATATTAAATAGGAAAATTCAGAATTTATTGATAATGAGGTGCAAATTATCTTTTTCATTCCTTTCCAAATTCTGATGGTAGTCTGAGTAAATACATGATACATCTTTAAAAATTATTTTCTGCTTTGATTGACTAAAGTGAATTAAATTTTTCATTCTATATAAACTATATATATATATCTGACATACATGATTCATTCAGAAAGAAATTCTCAGAGGTGGTAAAGACTTACAAAAATAATTATTTGGAAACATTTATTGAAGCAGATTCAACACTTTTTCAGCTATATAAGATTCACTGGAGTTGAAGCACATGTCATCATGAAACCAATTTTTATATAACCAATGTCAAAGATATCCACTGAGAGCAGAGTCGTCATGTGATGGTCGTCATGCCTGGGAAATGCTCCCCTGTGTGTGTATACACACATTCACAGGGTCCAGAACCTGAAAAAGTATATGTAAATGCTCTTCAGATGCTGGACCCTGCGAATGGAGATAGCATTAATGTTTCTGCAGCGGTACCATAATGATGGCAATGACTTCACTATCCGATCATCACTGGCGGTGGAACATGGATGGCTCACTTCATCCTGGAAATTAAGCGGGGATCAATGCATTGGATACACAGTGGATCCTTGGGCCACACAAAATGGGTCAGTGAGAAAAGAATGAATTGACCTGCAGACAGCAGCAGTCACTTGCTGAGAGGTAGTGCTTTTCTTTGATGCTACTTTACAGAAATCGGATTCGTGATATGACGCATTTTTCAGTTCTAGTGATTCTTGTGTCGAGCGGTTGCTGGATATATATAACCAAATGTGTTATGTTAAAAATTCAGCACTTAATTTAATGTGAAGTATTTTGTAAATAAAAGTATTTTGTTTTATTATAGTGGTATATAAAGATGAAATATACATTATTGGTGGTTTTGATGGTGTTACTTTAAAGCATTTGAATGATGTTTTTAAATATAATCCAGGTAAGTGGGAATTAAAATTATATTTATATAATATTTATGAATATTTTTTCAGAGCTACTATTTTCTTAACTTAATCTAATTTTATATTACAATGATCATTTGAGTATGTTGTGTTGAAAAATTAATAAATAACTCATTGTAGTAGTATTAAAAAATTATGAAACAGATTATATACTTGTAATTAGGCTTTGAACATTTTCTTTGCATTTCTCCCAAAAATAATTGATAAAACTGCTGATCTAATATTTTCTCTTTTGCTTTTTTTATTTCTGTGTGTGCATTTTTCCTTGACAGTATCATTGATAATTTTGAGAATTAAATTGTTTTCTTAAAATTAATTTAACATTGATTTTTTTGTAAATATAAAGATGAAAGACTTAAACCTTTTTTAAATCATTAAATTAATCAAATATTTTGAGTCAAAGTAATATGATTTAATACAATTGAAGTGCTTGCTATGTATTTTGAAGAGGATAAAAGTAAGGTATGCTCGAATTATAAACATTGAAATAATTTTCCTTTTAATCACAAACAAAGCTCTGTTCGACATTTTTATTTGTACCATTCTATGTGTATCATGTTTATATGAACTATTACAAGAAATACAAAAAACTTTATACATCACATATCACAAAACTGAGTGGAGTGTAAATGGGGGGGGGGGGCGCATGTAAAATTCAAATTTAATTAAACATCGCACTTTTAAATCTGTGTTGTTAAAGATGCAGATAAATAGCTTTTAAAAAAAATTGTATTATTGAATAAATTAGTTAGGAAAAAATGGGTCAAAATTGTGATTTATTATTTATTAAATACTTCTGACAACCTTTTTAAAAAATGGGTCATCTGAATGCACTTATGCCTTGTGATTTTTATCTTGGATCTAGAGTTCAGTCAGACTAATGCTAAAGGTAACATTTTTCTCTTCCTATCCATTTTATGCCAACAACATAAGGTCTTTGAAGTTATGACCTATTTAAACTGTATCAACCCCCATTGCACTGCATGGTGAATTTTTGTTAACTTATGGTTTAAGCATATTCATAAAAAAATATGTGTTTAAGAATTTTTTATTAAATCTTTTCTCATTTAAAAATGTTTAAATTAATTGAAAATAAACAGCATCATTTAACTTATATTTCGATCCAGATCATAAAGAATATTTTTGCAAGGTTTCAGCAAGCTTTATCTAGTAGTTTTTATGTGAAGCAAACAAAATCTGTATTAAAAACTTCAAGAAATTATTATTTATATAGATTGAGCAAATCTGATTACAAAACTAATTTTAGCAACAGTTCATAAATTTACGTAAAACTTTCGGCGCATTTATTTGAACTAAATGATTTTTTTTTCAGGGTATCTGTAAATTTTGTGTTTCTTAATTTAAAGTATTTCTTTCAGTAAACAGTGAATGGACTGAATTCAAAGTAAACGGAGAACCCCCTTGTCCTCGTAAGAGACACTGTGCTGTCGTCGTTAAAGATAATATCTACCTGTTTGGTGGCAGCAGGTAAATTTTGTAATATAAATACTTGTGTAGAATTTGTAAGTACAAATTTTAATTGTGGCCTTGACATTATTTGTGGATGAATTTAAGATGAAGAAAAAGGCAGGAAAAGTGTGTCTATATCATGCTCTTCAAAACTTAGCCGATAGGTTAAGAGTTTGTGCACAATCTATTACAAATGAGTCATGAAAATGAGCTTGCATTTTTGCATGATATTCTGAGCTGCACCTACTGTGATTTTTTGTATGAAATATATTCATTAGCTGTTTAGATTAGTAATGATTATACTAAACTTAATTTTTTTTCTTTTGGTTAGAATTTTTCTTAATCTCATTGTAGTATTTCAGAAAACCACTATTTTTTTTCTTCCTCGTGGTTTTAAAAATTTTATTCTTTCAGAAAATGAAAGAAAGTTAACAAAACTTAAATATGGATTATATACTTTACGAACTTAAGTACTCATTCTTTGCATAGGTGAATTGAAAAATATAACTGTCCAAATGGAGTTAAAAAGAATTTTTTTTTAAATGATGACCAATTTATGAATAATATGTGGAATAATTTTTAAAAAATGTATCCCTCCATTTGGATTGTTATACTGCTATTATTTTATGGTTTCGTGGTGGCTTAAATTGAAAGTTAATATGGAATTGGATCAGAAAATAGGAATGAACTCTTTACTTTTATATATATATATATATATATATATATATATATATATATATATATATGAGGCATGTTTTTTAAGTAAGTACCGTTTTGCGATTCCACCGCCTCAGTGCTCCGGTCGGCGTTCCGCGCATGCTCGCTGGTTACCTACATCTCTTGTCTACGCACTGACGCCATTACAGTCTGATTCTTCATTGTATACGTTGTTTACTGAGTGTTTAAGATGCCTCCGACAATCGTGAGTCCCGCTGATTGTGAAGTACGGGCTGTTATACGATTTCTTAGTGCTAAAGGCGTAAAACCGATCGATATTCATCGTGAGATCTGTGAAGTTTACGGACAAAACATTATGAATGATGGAATGGTAAGGAAATGGGTGAGAGCATTTAAAGATGGCTGCACAAATGTGCATGATGAAGAACGGAGTGGGCGTCCTTCAGGCGTTAATGAAGATTTGGTGCAGAAAGTGGACGAAAAGGTGAGAGAAAACAGACGCTTTACAATTTCATCATTGTCCGACTGCTTTCCTCAATGTTCTCGTAGTGTTTTGTATCGCATTGTGACCGAGAACTTGAATTACCGGAAATTGTGTTCACGTTGGGTTCCAAAAATGTTGACGGATTTGCACAAAATCCAACGTTTAGGCAGTGCATTGACTTTCTTTGAGCGGTACCGCAATGAAGGTGAAGATTTTTTAGACCAAATTGTTACTGGTGACGAAACATGGGTGGCCTACGTCACACCAGAATCGAAACAACAATCCATGGAATGGCGACATTCATTATCACCCAAAAGAGTGTTTAAGCAAACAATTTCTGCCCGGAAAATCATGTGCACAGTTTTTTGGGACAGAAAAGGAGTATTGCTAGTGGAGTTTCTGCCTCGTAATGAGACAATCAATGCAGCGTCTTATTGTGAGACATTGAACAATCTGCGTCGTGCAATCCAGAACAAAAGACGTGGCAAGTTGAGTAAGGGTATCGTTTTGCTGCATGACAATGCCCGTCCACATGTGGCTAATCGGACCAAAGATCTCATTAAATCTTTTAAATGGGAAACTCTAGATCATCCTCCATACAGCCCTGATCTGGCGCCCAGCGACTACCATTTGTTCCTGCACTTGAAGAAACACCTGGGCGGTCAGCGTCTTCAAGACGATAACGAAGTCAAAACATTTGTGATACAGTGGTTAACAAGTCAGGCGGCAGAATTTTATGAGGAGGGTATTCAAAAACTGGTGCCACGTTATGACAAGTGCCTCAATA
Source organism: Nephila pilipes (assembly GCA_019974015.1). NCBI lineage: Eukaryota > Metazoa > Arthropoda > Arachnida > Araneae > Nephilidae > Nephila > Nephila pilipes. The sequence goes on from BMAW01022125.1 coordinate 46,099, forward strand.
TTCATGGAAATTATGTAGAAAAGTAGATTAAGGTACAGGCTTTCATGTAAAAATAAAATTATTGCGATATCTTTGCACGTCTTTTTTAATTTCAAAACGGTACTTACTTAAAAAACATGCCTCGTATATATATATATATATATATATATATATATATATATATATTTATTTATATATATATTCGATATAAAAACCAACGTTTTTATATGGTGGCAAGGTTTATTAAAGAAAATTATTGAAATATTAGTTAAAGCTGTTAGTTATTTTTAATTTTAAAATTTACTTAAAAAGAGACATTTTGTGAGCGTATTAAAAAATTCATAATACTCATAAAATCAAAACATGCATTTGAAAGTTTGTAAGTCATTCTATTTAAAAAAAAATGGGAACCAGAATTCAGAAAAAATTATTGTGATATGACACGGCGCTAAATATTGGAATCTTTCTTTCTTGCGAATGATTACTAACTGAAAGTCAGCAACCCTTACCGTCTCCCCTTTGTTAGTTTTACGATACCTCATGTGGCTGGGGAGTGTCCGGTGTTCCCAGAGGGGGAAAGAAATTTTTTCCTCAATCCTAAAAGCGCCGAGAGGAAAGAATATTTTGACTTATTAAAATTATTGAAATATTAGTTAAAACTTGTCACAAACGTCTAAATATTGCATTGTTAGGCGAGTACGAACGATTCCCAAAATTTCAAAGCTCTAGTTTGATGGGAAGTTGGTTAAATTAACGATCGAAAAAATTTGATGACACACACACACCCAAGTGAAATTCAGAAAAACGTTTTAATATATATATATATATATAAATGACATTTTACTGATTAATTTTTTTAATAAGTTCAATCATAGTTTTGAGCTTAGTTTTTGAAGGTTTTATTTTATCGTAATTTAATTGAAGAAAATTTTAAAAATGCTACTTTTATTTTCAAGAGTGGTACTGTGAATATCAATTTTTTAAAAAAGGCTTGCTAAAAATATATTAAACTACTAAATTTTTCTTATGGATAAAAATTCTTATATTTGGAAAAACACACAAACGGAGCTTTAAAATACCGACTATGATTTTATGAAGATCAACAGCTGTAGTGAGAAGAAGTATTAAAAAATTGTACCGGAACATTTAATGATTTTAAAAAGTTCGATTTTTCAATAAATGAAGAAGTTTTGTAGTTTAATACTAATTTTTTTTTTTTTTTAATGATGCTGTAACTAATTATAAAATGTAATACTGAGCTTTTAATAAGTTCAATAACACGTGACACATCGGACGATAAGTTCCCGCGGTCTAGTGAAGAAAACACAACTTTTTGAGTCAAATTTGATTTAATTCATTAACAGAATGTCCCTCAAGGCGATGCAATGATTCCAGCAACATTTCGATACATTTCTCAAAATAGGCTTTGATTTTGGGTTCTCATTCGAGCCTTATCTCTTTCTGGCGAGCACTTTTTTAATTCTGCGAACAGATAATTGTTGCTGAGGCGAAATCTGGTGAATAGGGTGGATGCAGAAGCAATTCGAAATGTAATTCGGACAATTTTGCCATCATAGCGAAAGATTTGTGACACGGTGCATTGTCTCGGTGAACGATCACTTTCTCTCTTTGCATGTGGGGCCGTTTCTTCGAAATTTCCTCGTTCAAACAAACCATGGGGGCCTTGTGGCGATCGCTATTCACTGTCTTGCTCATTTCAAGATAATCGATAAACAAAATACCGTACTCATTCCAAAATACAGATGCCATAACTTAGCCAGCACTCGGTTTCGCTTTTGGCCAGTTTCACCGGCTGTATTCCCCTCAACTGACTGCCGATTTGGCTCTGGCGTATAATGGGGAATCCAAGTTTCGTCCGTCATTACGTACCTATGCATAAAGTCTTTTTTTTTTTTTTTTTTTTTTTTTTATCTCACTGAAGCAGCTTCAAACAGCCCTCGTAATTTTCGACTTGTTGTTTTTTTCGGTCTACTGTTAGCACACGCAGCACCCACTTTGAAAACAGCTTTCTCTTAGACAAATGTTCGTGTAAAATAAAACCTACACATTCTTTTGATATAATTAGAGTGTCAGCCATCTCCTACAACTTCACTTTACGGTTTGTCAATACGATTTTGTGCTTTTTTTATGTTTTCTGGTATAAACCACCTCTTTTGCACGACCGGAGCGTAGCGCATCGTCGGTGCGACCGCGTTTCAATTCAGCAAATTAGTCAATTAGGGTTGATTTTCTTGGTGCAGAGTCCAGATGATACTTATTAAGAAATGCTTTCGTTTCAACAGCGTTTTTCCCGTCAAAAAGCAATGTAATACACGAAATTCTTTTTTTTTTTCCCCAATGTTTTGAAAATAAAAAGTTGTTTCACTAACACCATTGTAACTTTTAAACCAAATGTCAGATCGACCTAAAATTTTTACAGCTATCTTTTGAAGGTTGATACTTACTAAAAAAATAATACTAATTCTGTTTTGGGGATGCCATCTGTGAGTTAGACGGGGAACTTATCAGCCGATGTATTTTTGCAAAAAGTAAATGTAACATTGAATAGAAAAGTAAAATTTGGCTATTCAAATAATGAATAGAACAATAAGATAATTAAGTCAATAAAAACTGAATAATATATGTAAAAAAAAAATAAAAACGAAAGTAGCAACGTTTAAAAATATTAAAATTTTGCAACAAAAGACAAACAATAAAAGTAAGAGTTAATTTGAAAAGATGAATGTTTTTGAGAGTGAATTTTAAAAAATGTTATTTTTATATTTAGATTCAAATCGAAAAATGTTATAGACTGGTGGTGGGGGACATGAATCATAAGTGTATGGTGTAAATGAAAGGTTAGATACTGGTATGTAAACTATGAAAAAAAAAAAGAATGGTAAATAAGCTTTCATATTAATAATAAACAAATTCACTTTCAAAATGTAATACTAACATAAAAAAAAATTGTCAAAAGTAAGTAATCAATACGTAATAAAAATTACATCTCAGGCGGACTTAAACTCGGAAAAAGAAATTATAACATTAATTAATTTCAATATATATATATATATATATATATATATATATATATATATATATAAAGCAGATGAATTCAATTAATTTAGTTAAGGGATTAAAATCACTGTGTAATAAACTTGCATGTTTTAAACTGAAAAAAAAAAACTGAACTCAAATCCAAGAAAAATAGCTCAATAGAATTTCAACAATAATTAACCTGGAGGAACTTAAAATCATTACTAATAAACTGGAAGAAAAAAGTTGTTCTAAAAAATTGATATTTAAATTATAAAAAAATTCCAGTAATGAAAACATAAATTATTTAATTTCACTAGAGATAAAGGATTATAACAATAAACCGTAAAGAAATATGTTATGAGCAAGTTTATTATAAAGAGAATTTAACATACAATCATCGAACGAGCATAAAAAAATTATAATATTTTTAAAGAAAAGTCTACCTTTTGATATTCTTAAAAATATGTTTCATAGAACAGCAGATTAGCCTAGTGTGAAAGATTTGACAAATATATAAATGCAGCCCAATGGGAGGAAAGGCGGAGTACCAAAATATCTGTACTTGCTAAAAATAAATGGACAGGATGTTCTGTGGGTTGATCAAGAATCCTGAATTATAACAGAGGCCATTGATCAAACTACTTCCTTAACATCAAAACTGTTCTTGGAATAGCCCCTAAAAATTTTTGAGAATGTCTGGGGCTAAAATCAATCTAGAAAAATGCATCACAAATAAAAATAGAAAATTAATGCAGTGGCAGACTGTTAATAAGAAATGAATAGAAGCTGTAACTAGTGAATACCATAAATGGGAGGCCAAATGGAATATAAACAATAATACTAACAAACTTAAAATGATTAGTTCTAGATTGAGAAAAAAAATGTCCTTTAAAATGATAATGAAACAAAATATTTACTGAATTAAAATAAATTGTCCAATTCTAAAAGTAATAAATAACTAAAACAATAAACTGTAAAGAGATTATTAGCAGTTTGAAGATTAAAAGAAAACAATATTGTTACGAAAATTATTTTTCCGTGCAGGAATGTACATGGAGTGAAAATCACTATCACCTCGGAGGATAACGTTAAATGACGATTGATTCGTAAAGGACGACCTACAGATCAGCACAATGTGGACAGATGCACAGCACTTGTAGAATTCAATGACACAGGAATAAAACACACATTAAGTATAGCCCCAGTTATTACACAGCAGCTCAACAGCTTCTCTTTGTGGACAGCCACCACAGTCATATTCCGCACTTCTAGGGCAGGCTCCTACAATTCCCAGCAGACTCACTTTGCTTCTTCGCAAATTCATCGAGCATGCCTCTCTTCAAGTGCCGACAACGTTAAGTGATTCCTCAACAGAGTCTCCAAAGACAGACTTTCTATAACAGTTCCGCTAAATGCAGCCAAATTTCCTGCAAATTCGCTCGCCCACGATTTCTGATCGGTCTACAAATCAAACTCCACAGGCAAACGGATTCCGTACAAAGACCGATCCCTTAGACTGACTTAACCGACTCTAGCTCTTGGCGCATTTATACCTTTCTGGCCAGGCGTGACGTCACATAGGAAAATTCGTGAAAAGTTCGTAACTTTCTTCCCAAACGATTTTTTGTCTAGACTCTTGCATCTTCTTTCCATTTGTCGCCAAGGTGAAAGGGTCAAATGCTTAAACTCTCTTTTGCCGACTGGTGACATCTCTCTAAATCTCTTTCTTCCGTTATGAGAGAAGCGTTGCAGGGAAACATCATCCATTGTTTGTAACAATATTAAATGTTATGTTAAATGTCTTTCCATCATGAGCAAAGATGTACGAATCAACATGGCTGTCGATTGCGGGACAACCAACATACATATGTTTATTACAGCAAAGATTTCTTAGATATAGTGGAACAATTTGAAGAGATTGTTCCTCAGATTTTAAACTCCCGTAACATCGCAAGACTGCATAAATAATGCATGGCAATATGCTAGCCTGAAGGTTGAGATTTAGATGGGAGATTAAATATTAATATTTAACAGACCAAAAAAGAAAATTTGCTGTAAAAAGTAATAAATACATTTACCTCCGTTAAAGAAAACGGGCACCTAAGATTGAAAGAGAAATTAGACTTCAATAATAAATATATATCGGGCAGGAATCAGCCTTTTAATATTTATTACAAACAAAAAAATTTCTAGCCAATGTATCTTGGGCATGAATCAACAGCTAAGTATCAAAAACCAGGCAATTTAGTATTATATGATAGCAAGTGACTTAAAAATTTACCAAAGTGAAAGTAAAAATATAATTAATGTGCAAGGTAGCCAATAAAGTTCTTGCTGTTTTTGCTTTGCCATTGAATGAAGTGAGATTAAATATGCAAATAGTGTATAACATAGTTTAAAAACTGGTCAGTTGAGAGTAGAGATATCAATCGCTGTAAAAGCAAGTCCACTGCGCACTTTCATCATTCGTAGCAAAGATAAGTGGAAGTGTCGAAGGATCTTGTCTGATATTATTTACTTTACGACTTCAAAGTGGGCTTGTCAGCAGCTGCATCAAGTCGCCGAATATGTCAAGAATTTGGGGATAGTGCAAGGCATTGGTTTAAAAATATCAGGTCGGGAGATTTGTGTTATCATATCGCAAGCAGAAATGAAGAGATCTCAACTGGTAATGTTTTTAGATTACGTGTCGCCGATATGACGACATCCCACACTTCTGGCAATGAGGAATCAGAATTTGCATTCGATATTTTTTTCTGTTACGTCATACGAGGTTTAGGTATCCAATCCCAAACCAAGATCTCCTGAAGGAAACCGGCGAAACCCTTAAGGCCGTCCAAAGGAAGATCAAACGACTTGTGCACTTCAGAGACAAAGCGCAAGCCCTGATAAACTCAAATAGACGACACCCAGACCACTGCGAAACTGATGAGCAGTTTCAATCATGTCAACTACTGCTGTCCAAAGCACAAGATGGTCTGATCAAAGCGGAGGGTGAGTATTCAAATTTACCTTCCTGTTTTATTAATGACTGCCTCACACATTCGGCACAATCTCAAACGTTATCCCAAACCTAAGAATAAAACTATCAGGTGAATACATCAAACTTTATGTCGACACACCTGAAGAATACAGAACTTTAATGCAGCACCTATCTACCAACATCGGCTATGAATACTACGTTATCCGACCGGTTCAACAGCGTCCAGTTAAGGTGATTATCAAAGGCCTGACCCGAGAAACTATGCCACAAGATATAACTGAAGAACTAATAGATTCAACCATACCAGAGTGCTACAGCTAACAAATAGGCGTACCAAAATCCCACTACTCGTCTATCTCGTAACCCTACCACGAACCCCAGAAGCCGAAAAAATTTACGAACTAGCAAAAATCTGCTACATGAATGTGAAAATCAATGGATACAGAGGAAGTGGCAAAGTAACGCTGAAACTACTTCCACCACTCTGCTGAAAACTGCCACATCACCCCACATTGCCTAAAATGTGCAGACGTTCAACTCACGAGTGACTGCCCATTCAAAGAAAAAATAAACAACCCTGAATGTATTAACTGTGAGCATTAAGGGCATATGGCATCCTACGGGGGATGCGAAAAATATCCAAAACCCGCAAAAAAGCAAAAGTGAGAGCAAAAAGCAAAGTTCAGTGAGAGCATTTGCAAAGTTCAGTGAGAGCAACAACAGATGGCGCTGCATGCCCAACAAATTTAAAACGCCACCTTTGAAATAACACTCAAAATTGCAACTCACAACACTTCAAATAAAAATAAAGCAATAAAACTAGTAAACAAACACCAAAGAATCAACAACACACCACAAGAAGAAGAGCAAGAAGAAATTGACAGCCCCCCAGATTTCCTGAATGCAATAAACCTTCTTCAAAGCCTAGCAGAAATCTTCAAACAACTACCCGGTCTTCTGATACATCTACCAAAAATTAAAGCTGTAAAAGGAAAAACTGGTAAAACGTACGCTCTCGTTGAAGCTCTAATGGACGAAAATAATTCTATTAATGTGCAATACTAATTCACTTCAAAATTTTACAATGAACAATAATTTTATTCTACTTGACCTCAGCCTCTGTTCCTGGAATGCGAACGGAATACAATCGGTATTTTTGAATTACGAGATTTCGTACAGAAGCATGCCCCCGATATTATTTTAATACAAGAAACACACCTGAGATCACAAAACAACATTTACATTGCCAACTATACACCTTATAGAAACGACAGACTACACCAAGACACAGCAAAAGGAGGTTCCGTGATTTTTGAGAAAAGCTCCCTGACACATCACCACCTATCTTCCCCACCACTCCAACAACTGAAGCTACAATAATTATTCTCACCCCCCCCCCAATCACCCGCCTGTTACAATAGCCTCAATTTACATCCCCCCATCCTTCCACCCAACTTTATTCACCACTGACATTGAAAAAATAATAAACATTATTAACAGTAGCGTAATTTTTGGTGATTTTAACGCCAAACACCGAAGTTGGAACTGCAACACTAACTCCAGAAGAGGAACGGTTCTTTTAAATTTCACTAATCACCATGACATTACCATCGCATACCCACCCACACACACAAGATACGGAATCAACACAAACAACACTATTGACTTCGCACTCATAAACAATTTCAGTTATAAATACAAAATTAACTCTATCCCAAAGCTCTCTTCTGATCACAACCCTGTAATCCTTGAATTAGACTTCACTACAACACACAGTATTAACAAACGTGCAACCATTACTTCATGGTCAAAATTTAAGCAAGAAATCATCAACACTATATCATTCAATGACAAAACAAATATTATTTCTCCCTCTACTCTAAATTGAAAAATCACTGACCTAACAAATGATATTATTTTAGCATATAAAAAAGCATCCACTCCAGTTACTACTAAAAAGGAAAGATACCCCCCCCCCCCTACATCAAACAACTCATCAGATTCAGAAACGAAACCAAAAAAAATGTCAAAGAACACTCGATCCCAACTTAAAAACTGTCAACAGAATTCAAAACACAATTAAAAAAAGAAATCCGCACATTTACACAAAACTCATGGACACAAACACTACAATCCCTTAATACACATGATAATTCAATTTGGAAAATGACAAAATCACTTAAAAACAAACGCAACAACATCCCACCCTCTCCACTGACTCTAACTACACAGCAGACTCAGATGAACAAAAGGCAAACCTCCTCGCAAATACCCTTTCTCAAAATTTCACAGAAAACTCTCGCCCCCAAATTATAACCCCAACATCGACGAAATAGTCTCAAACACTTTACAAAACTTTTTTAACAACCCTCCCCCTTCTCGAAAAAGTCTGGCCAGTTGAAATTAAACAATATATCAACAAAATTTCAATCAATAAACCCCCCGGAAAAGATGAAATTACCAATAAAATGCTCAAAAACTTTCCTTACAAACTAATTTTCCTACTAACCTGTATCATTAACATCATATTCAAACTTCAATCTTTCCCAACACCATGGAAAACCTCTGTAATCTTCCCAATTATAAAACCAGGGGGAAATCCCCGCCTACCTGACAGCTATCGACCAATAGCATTGCTTTCCTCCATTGGCAAACTTACTGAATCAATTCTCCTAAAACGACTAAACGAACATATTGACAATACTAACTTTAGAAATCCAAATCAATATGGCTTTACTAAACATCTTTCTACCTCACACCCTCTTCTTAAACTAACTGAACATATCTCTTCCGGATTGGAAAAAGGAAAAACAACAGGAGCTGTCTTTCTCGATATACAAAAAGCTTTTGATCGAGTTTGGATAGAAGGCCTAACATACAAATTGATCAAATATTCTTTCCCCACACCTCTCATTAAAATAATTTATTCTTACCTCAAAAATAGAAATTTTCAAGTAAAGATCTACACCACACTTTCAAAAATTCACAATACATAAAATGGAGTAGTACAGGGAAGTCTAATTGCCTTCCTTTTGTACAACATTTTCCTAAATGACATACCAGAATGCAGCTTAACCACTTTAAACATGTACCCTGATGACACAGCAGTGTTAGCAAAATTTAAAAACTCAACAAACACATAAAATTACTCGAAACATATTACAATGATTGGAAAATTAATATCAATGTTGAGAAATCAGCGGCAGTCTTATTCACCAGAAAAAAGAAAAATCATGCTTCCCCCCACTTTTTGCAACACTCAAATACCATGGTCTCAGTCAACTAAATACTTAGGACTTATACTCGATAAAACACTCGCGTGGAAACAATATATAACACATACACGTGAAAAATTTTGGAAAGCTCGCTGCAAAATTTATCCCCTTGTATGCCGGAATTCTGAAATGAACTTAAAAAACAAGTTGTTTCTGTACACTTCCGTTCTCAGAACCGTTCTAACCTACGCAAGCCCTATTTGGGAGTATGCGGTAAACACAAATATTAATTTACTTGAAATATCGCAAAATACCATTTTAAAAATGATTACAAAAGCAAACTGGTACACCAGAAATAACGAAATCCTTAAAGCTACTAAAATCCCAAACTTCAAAAAACACATTAAAATAAATTGCCAAATTTTTTTTCTCCAACCTAAATTTAACTAATAATTCCATCATGATAAATCTTGAAAATTATACACCCAGAAATAACTCATAAAGACCTAGGAGAATGCTTTTAGACTCCTACAACCCCTAATAATTATTTTTACTTAAATCTGACTTTTAATTTCTCATTTCTTTCATTAACTTTTCGTAATACTACTTCTTTCTAAATTCATCGCCGTATACGCTCAGACGCACTAAACATCCCCACTGCTACTTGCAACGCACTATGGGCAGCCAATAGTACAGCTCCCCTCCGCTAACAGTGAACCAATAGGAAAGAAGCCTTCCAGCATCTCTTCTTATTGAACTCTGTACCTTCAAGAAGCCATTCTCTACTGACCGCTAAGTCGACTAATCAAAGAACGAGCTCTGATCATCAAGTCAGAAAGTCCTAAAATCCAGTTACAGCCAAGTTTTGAAGCATTCTACCGACCTGAGCTTCAAGGCCGCTCCGTAGCCTATGTTCTCGAATACGTTCTAAGCGTTCTCTAGGGTGGGGGCTGACACTGAATCGGATTCATGTAATGTTGCTGATTATGATCCTTGTGATGTTCTTGTTTTCATACTATGAAGTTAATATGCCGGTACTGTATGGCAAGTTTGATCGTTTTGTTATCTTTCAAATGTAAATAAATCCTTTTTTTTTTAAATATCAGTGTTTGTCTCACTCTGCTTTAAGTAAAATTGTAGCTTTATCTATTATCAAAGGCTAACCCAGGCCTGTCAATTTGTCCCTCTGTGACGAACCTCGCAGTGGACACGCCTTGGATGATGATGATGCCCTGCCATTGAGGAGGACAACGTGTGGTGGACTTGCAAAACAGTTTAACGTTTCTGATGAAACAGTTAGACTTCACCTCTTAGGTAAAATGCACAGACTGAGCAGGTGGGTTCCGCACACGCTGTTGGAAGTTCAATCACATTTTTGTTTAATTTTTTACTGGTTGAAGAAAAAAAAATTACTTTTTTAGAAATTTTATTTCCTTTGCCACTTTGAAATAGTGGTTTATTATGCATGCGTATTTAAGCTTTTAAAGAAGAATAACATTTCTCAGTATGTAGTCTAAAATTTTAAGTGTGATTCAAAAATTATTTGCATGGGCTATGCTTTGAGTCAATTATTGTTCTTATAGTTTAATTAGAACCCGCACAACATCTGCAGATTAGTCGATTATCATCTTTAACAATTGAAAGAATATGTCTACGATCTTTAAATTTTTAACGAGGCCAGTTATCTAAACAAAAAACCAGTAAATTACTTCTCTGTTGTAACAACTACTTATTAATGTCTTTACCCGTCGGAAATTCTATTTACGAATATTTCTTTTATTGTTTTAGTCCAGCTCATAATGATGCTGTTGAGGAAAATGAAAGCTTACTTGACATGCAGGAACATTCTGATTTGTATGTTTTGGAATTCTGTAAGTTCTTTTTTTTTTTTTTTTTTTTTTTTTTTTAACCTTTTTTTATGTCATTTATATAGAATGAAATAAAAGGTAAATGCATTGAAAAAAGACTGAAATGATGTAGATTAGAAATATTATTTAAGTAATTTTGATTTACTTATTAAAATTTATCTAGGAACTGTTATAACATATTGTTGAATTAAAATATCTGAAATCTAGTTTTAAATTATTTGTGCGAATAACTTTGATAAAAATTGACCACATTTGGCAAATTATTAATTTACTTCCATTTCTTGTGCACTTATCATAATTTGGGTGGCGGGGTGGCCCAGTGTTTGTGAACTCGCTGCCGGTGGTTTTCGTCGAGTCGTGGATTCAAGCCTCTGAAGACCCCTCGTGTAGCCAGGGTTAATACACGTCAAATCTTTTGTGGCTCTAAGTTCTTCCGCCGGCGTTGTGGGGAAGTTAGGAGAGGGAGTGCTAGTTCAGGTGTCGCCCTCGTCACTTGACCCAGGTTCAAAATTACGAGGCCCATCACGGATAGCCCTCGTGTTGCTTCTATTGCAACGTTAATGAAACGAACCAACTAATTATTACAATTTGAATTTTAACTTTGTAGTAATGATAATTATAACTATTTGATAATAATAATCTGTTGTCTGAAAAACTTTACTAATTTTCCTGAAATGAGATACAGATTTTGGAAAATGCTTATAATCAGCGAACATATTGGGGGTATTTAACTTTATAATAACATCTTTTTAAAAACGAAACTAGATGTGTTTTTAAAAAATTCAAAGTTTCAATGTATTTTTTCATATGGAATGAACACTCACATCTGAAAGCTTCTGTTAAGTCTGTATCTTTCTTAATATATCACAAGTGCTATTCCGAAATACAGAGTAATTCAAAATGATTCATCCGATTTCAAAATACTATATTTTCATAAATAAACGACACAGAATGATAAGTAATACATGAATACGAAGGAAAACTGTGGAAGTTTTATATTATAAAAAAATAAATGGCCCTTGTGTGTTCTTCATGGAGCTTGTTGGATCCATCATAGTGGACCAGTTGACTTGATGACCACCTAAGTCACCTGGTATCGCCCCATGCAATTTCTTCCTTTGGGAGTTTACAAAAGATAAAGAGTATGCGCCTCCATTATGCACAAATTTATTCGAACTTTAACAACGGATTTCCACTGCTGTGCAATCAATTACCACTAACACTTTACGACATGTTCGGCAGGAATTTACGTATTGAATTAACGTTATATGTGTGACTAAGGGAAGTTGTATCGAATAGTTGTAAAAAAAAAACTTCCACATTTACCCTTTACATTTATGTATTACTTATCATTATGTCATTTATTTATGAAATTATAGTATTTTCAAATTGAATAACCCTGTATATAAAATTATTCCTACTTAACCATTGAAATTACTTTCCTGACTGTTGGTACATCTGTTGTTGGTGAATGGCAGTTGATAAAATATGTAGAAATGTCTTCTACCATTGGTTCATTTTTGAGCAAATGTCGAGGGAGCGATATATTGTGGCGCCTCGACATTGTTATTCAGCTCAATAATGAAGTCTTATTACTCATTGGATCTTTAAATCACAGATTTAAACTTCCTTTTGCTTTATTGTTTTTTAAACCCTTTTCATGATGTTAGACTGATATTGATGAATGCATCTTAAAATGTTGCGATGCATAGGGTGAGAATTCGTGTATTTTGGTAAAAGGCATGAGCTTAAAAGTAATTGGTAATGAGTTACTGTATTATGAATAATGTAATTTTTTTAAAAAAACCATTTTATTGATTTATTCATTATTATTATTTACTCCTTTTTTCAATACATTACATTCATTTATATGTGCTAGTTATTTAATGCATTCAAATAAATTAGTGCAATTTAGAAAAGCATGTAAATATAAGGGACATCCACCCGGACCAGATATTTTGTCGTTTAATAAGAGGTAAATACATTACTATTCAAAGGGACCAGGACCAAACCGAATTGTCTCGTAAATAAAGGTATCCCTTACGAGAGGTACTATTGCCAATAGTTAAAAATTGTTTGAAAAATGAATTAATGTAAAATATAATAATAGTGCAATAGTTTATGTAGACATATGCATCATCTTTCTCAAAGTTAAAATCTAAAAAGTAAGAGAAAGAAGCCTTTTAATACGTTATCTTGTAACTATCTTTCTGATAGTTAACTGAACATTACTGATGTGAATAGAAAAGGAGTGAATATATTTTTTTCGTTTTCAAATATTAGAATTTGCTTCAATGTTTAAATTATTTCAGTGATATTTCGCAATACACTATGCTTTTAATGTGATTTAATTTTCATTATAATTTTATCAAGAGATAATTATTTAATAAAATGTGTATGCTTTTCGAAATTTGAGATAATTTTAAAAGTCCCAACCACCATCAACCCCAAAAACTTTTTAGATGTTAATTTGGAATGAAAAGGATCTGGTGCATGAAGGAGTTATTAACAATCCACTGACATTTTTAAACTTTTATTAACATGATTATTAAGAAATACAAATTTTGATGAATTAAATTTGATTTGTCACTTGTTAATTGAAGTTTGTTTGTTTGATTATTAATTAAAAATGCTATATTGCAATACGGTTTATGAGGAGGGAAAACTGTCAGATAAAAAAATATGGAAAAGTTTAACTATGAGAATGAAAATTCATCTGATAAATCATTTCTAAGTATTAAATTAATGTTTTTAAAAAATGTTAATGATGGAAAAATTATAGTTATTAGGCTGAAGAAAAGATTGGGAGGAAGGTAGGAATAATTGGTAAAAACATTTATTTAATATTGATGTAATAAAATGTTTAAAATGAATTGGGGGAGAATTACTTCTTGAATTCATTACACTTAATATGAAGCACCTGTAATGTGTTACGTTTCTGATCTGCATCAATAAGTTGGGTAGAATCTTTGATTAACTGCCTTTTAAACAAAAAAAAAAAAAAAACACTGGTCCAGTGCCTGAATTTTAAATTCTTGGTTTCAAAAAACTAAAAGAAATTACTGGTTTTATTTTCCATTTTATATTTCTATTCTAAGTTAGTATTTAATATAATGCCTTTCAATAAATTACTCAATGTTTTCATTAATTTTTTGTAATATGGTTTCAGAAAATGATAAAACTTGTTGCGATTTATGTATGAATATAAAGTATTGTTCTGCAAAATACATTCCAAACATTCATACTTAAAGATAAAGATCTTTATTTTCAAAATATTTTTTTTAAGTTTATTGTATTACTTATTTATTTATTTTCCTTCTTCCTATCGTAATATTCAGTATGATTTGTGAACAGTAACTCCTGTTTGATAATTATGAAACCATTTCATCCTAAAAATGGAAAACTGTTTGTCTCTTCATGTTACTAGATTATGACTTTGAAAAAGTAACATATATTTATAGGTAAGTTCTCGTATGTTGGTGCATAAAATCTTGTTTAGATGAGGAAGTCACATAAAAAGGTATATTTCTAAAGAAGTTTCCATAATTCGGACCACTAATGTGAGATGCAGTACTCGTGGATGCTCATTGCTGTTCATAAATATTTAAATTTTGTGTATTAATTACATATATGTATTTAAAAAATCTCAATCTTTAACCATTGTAAATGATCAGTAGTAGTTTTGTATTGTAGCAAGCAGATTTCTAATTATCTCTTTTAATAAAAATTATTTAATTCATCTTTACTTTTTTTGTAATAAATTCAGTTAGTGTATAATAAAATTATTAACACTTGGACATTTTCACAAATTAGCTTTAACTGTATGATAATGATTTGTATAAAAAAAAAACCTATAATTTTGTATTCTTTACAGTTCCAACTCTAAAGAGATTATCTGTACTGAATATTATAGACAATCGAATCGATACTGACGGCTTGCCTACTATTTTAAAGTAAGTATATCCATTTTATCTTCATTGATGCACCAATTTGAAATTTTCTTAAACTAGGTAGTTTTTTTGCAAGTTATTTCTCACAGACAGTAATTTTGATTGGTTACAATAGCTACTGCATTTTAATATTATAAAAAAAATATTTGGTTAATTTCATCACATGGCTTTAAGTGTGTCTTTTTATTTGTTTATTGTATTAACTTTCACTTTTTTTTTTTTTTTTTTTTTTTCTATACAAAGTAAAATAACCTTTTTAAACTATTTACATTATCCATCTTCATAAAATGGTGTATATTTATCCATGACTAAACAATATTTTATCATTTTATATTTTAAACAAAGTTAAAGGTTTATTGTATATAATTGTTTGAAGTGGATACTAAAAATGTCAGGAATTGTCACCCATGATTGTTTTAAAGTTCTACTTTCTGTAGTTAAAATAGATATCTTAACTGATAAATTAGAACGATTCCCCCCTCCCCTGCAAAATAAGCCTAATCAATAAGTTTGTAGAAAAAGATTATATAAATATTATCTTTCTGTTTTAATTCATTATCAAATTGTATTTTATGTGCTTCATTTTTTAAAATGTAATTTTAAAAGTTAATGAAGTTTAAATGATTATTTTTGAAATAGTGAGTAAATAAGTTTTTTTTTTTTTTTTATTAAAATCTCTAGTATTTGTGTAAAACACAGTCGACCATTTTTGCCAACTGAGAAAAATATCATTAAGCGATGCAATTTTCGCTCAGTAACAGAACATGTTGCTAAACGGTGTAATATTCTGCCGAAAATGGAAAATGTGAAATCAAATATGGTTTTTTTCTATTTTGCTGTTTGACATAAAGACTAAATATGGCGTATTTTAGTATATGCTTTGTAGATTTATATGCCTTAGTTTAAAATTGTTATTGAAAATAGGATTATATCAGGATTACTATTAGTTGGTACTTCTGTTTTTCCACCTCACATTTTGGAAAAGATTCTTATTTGGGACCCGTCTATATTTCGGAATATTATGCTGTTAAGTACTTTCAAAACTATGAAATCTTAGCATGAAAAATATGTGTTTATGGGTGGATTTGTCATTTTACTTTAAAAAGAACAAATGTATGTAAAAGGTCAATTGAAAAATCCCCGGCCTACCATAGTAAAACACATTTTTTTGGCAAAATTAGTTTTTTTTATTCAACAAAATTCCCTACAAGGGTGATACACTGATTATAGCGACCCTCCAACTTTTCCGTACGATTTGTCCTTTGCTTCAAAATAGGCCTCAGTTTCGGCGATCACCTCTTCATTCGACGAAAATTTCTTCCCAGTGAGCATTCTTTTGAGATCTGAGAACAGAAAATAGTCGCTAAGGGCCAGATTTGCAGAATATGGTGGATGAGGAAGCAATTCGAAGCCCAATTCATGGATTTTGGCCATCGTTTTCACTGACTTGTGACACGGTGCATTGTCTTGGTGAAGCAGCACTTTCTTTTTCTTCAAATGCGGCCGTTTTTCGGCGATTTCGTCCTTCAAACGATCCAATAACGCTATGTAATAGTCGCTGTTGATGCTCCTTCCTTTTTCAAGGTAGTCAATGAAAATTATTCCATGCGCATCCCAAAATACAGACGCCATAACCTTGCCAGCCGATTGTTGCGTTTTCCCACGCTTTGGAGCGGGTTCATCGTGTGCTGTCCACTCGGATGACTGTCGATTGGACTTCGGAGTGAAATGATGGAGCCATGTTTCACCCATTGTCACCTATCGACGCAAAAACTCGGGTTTATTACGCTTGATCATCTGCAAATACTGCTCCGAATCGTCGTTGTTTTTGGTCAAAAGTGAGCTCGCGCGGCACCCACTTTGCACAGAGCTTTCTCATACCCAAATATTCGTGAATGATATGATGTACGCGTTCAGTTGATATCTTTAGAGTGTCTGCTATTTCATTCAATTTCAATTTAAGGTCATTCAAAATCATTTTGTGGATTTTTTTAATGTTTTTTTTTAATGTAACAACCTCTTTTGGGCGTCCACCGTCTTCGGTGCTCATTTCACCGCGTCTAAACTTAGCACACCAATCATTGATGGTTGATTTTCCTGGGGCAGTGTCCGGAAACTCGGCATCAAGCCAAGTTTTTGCTTCAACTGTATTTTTTCCCTTCAAAAAGCAATATTTTATCAACACGCGAAATTCCTTTTTATCCATTATTTTCACAATAACAAAAGTCGCTTCACTCAAAATGCTATAATTCACAAACTAATGATCCGACAGCTGTCAAATTTATACACGCATCTTTTGAGGGCTAGGGCTAACTATAAAACATATGCATTTAATTCTAGTAGCGCCATCTATGTGTCAGGCCGGGGACTTTTCAATTGACCTGTTAATGTTGGAAGAATTGCTTGAGAGAAGTATGTGACTTATATCAAGGTCCCCAAAGAATGAAGAGCCTAATCACATATCAGTGAAAGTCTATTTGCAGAATGAATAAAACAAGTATGACGAATACTCTCTAAGCAATGGATGTTTGTATGAATTTCCAGAGAGAACAACAAGCGTTTCGTTGTTAAAGTATCTGATAGAAGGGTGATTACCCTCTTCCAAGCAACAAAAGAAAATACTGAAAATGAATCCACAGGTTTTTTTTTTTTTTTTTTTTCAAATTCGTGAAAAGCTTATTGAACTGAAGAATTAGGACAGTGAAATTCAGACATTTCAAATCAACCAGTGTTATAATTTTATAGATTCAAAGCTTTGACTGCATTTACTAGGTATGCGAATATCAAACTGAGATTTTTGTACTGGAAATAAAAGTTTATTGTGTGAAAATGAAGGGAAAAAATGTATTCAAAGTATTGCCCATTGCTAGGTATACATTTTCCTCATCACTCTGACAATTTTAGGATGCCATGCCAAAAAAACTATTACTGTTTTGAGGCAAACCATGCTTTGTCATAAGATGTGAAGCACTGCTTAGCAAGTGTGTGTCTCACTGATGCAAATAAGTAAAAATTGGACGGAACAGAGCCTGGTGAGTAAGTCACATTTGCAAAAGTATTTTACAACTTAACGTCTCAATCGTTTCCTTGACAAGTTTTGCTGTGTGTCATGGTGTATTGTTATTAAGCTAAATCACTTTGTGTTGCGTTTTTTGGTATTCCAGTTGTTTTGCAAGCAAACCTTGATTCAGATCGATCATTTGTTGTTGATAGCGTTCAATATGAACGGTTCCACCAGGTCTTAGCGCACAGTTTATAATAAATCCCACCGAACTCAAAACATTGTGTTCCGTCCATAGCGATTGTGGTCTTGCAATCAATACGAGGGCTATTCAGAAAGTAAGGAACGTTTTGGAATTAAAAAGAAACTATGTACAAGGAAAAAAAATTTATTATATACATCAGAAAGTGCGACTAAAATTCTTCTTTTCTACATAGTCACCAAACAAATTGAGGCACTTATCATAGCGGTGGACAAGCTTTGAAATTCCTTCGTCATAGAATTCTGCCGCCTGCGAATTTCGGCGCCCATCTTGCACAAAAATTGCGGTAGCCTAGCTTTTATGAGACATTTTCAAACAACAAAATCCGTGAAACTTGTGGAAAATTAAGCGAAAGCTCTGTTATTGTGAAACAGCGGTTTTTCACGAATCTTTTCATCAATTTTAGCGACCAGTTCGTCAATCACAATGCTAGGGCGTCTACTCTTCTTTTCATCGTGAACGTTAGTTCGGCCATTTTTAAACTGAATGTACCATTTCCAGATTGAACTTTCATTACTTTGTTTCCGTACACTTCACACTCTTGCCGATAAATTTCCATAGGTTTTTTGCCAAAAAAAAAAAAAAAACCGTATCACAGACCGCACCTCACAACTGGCGGGATTTTCAATTGCAACGCAGATTTTAAATTTAAATATCGTAAAAACGGGCAACGTGAAAATGTTCCCGTTGTGATGGCTGGACGCCGACTGAGATGCCGAACACGCAGACACCAATATATACGTGATCGGCGCGCGCCTAGCGACGGAAACGTTCCTTACTTTCTGAATAGTCCTCGTATTAATGGTTCACCTGCAGTTACTCAAGATCTCTTACACTTTCTTAAAATATATCCACTTTTCATCGCCAATAACAATTTGATGGAAAGATGAATTTCTTTTATACTTGGCAAGCAGCATTTTGCAAGCGGTTTTTCGATTTTCCTGTTGTCTTTCATTCAGTTCATGTGGAACCCATCCTCTGGTCTCCAGGAGTTGGGATTGAGCATCCTCTTCCTCCAACAGTGCTTGCCACGTCTTTCATTTCTCTCGTCAAAATCACCGCTTTTGAATTTCTTAAAACATTGATTTCCCGAGAGTATGCTTCAACAAGCATTCAGCGCCATTGTGCAGAAGTTTTCTTCAAATGATAACAAAAAATGCTGTCTTGAAATCGTAGTTTCCAGCTCAAAATTTGATATGTTCTGCTAAGCTAAGCCAATGAAAGCTATGCTGTTGTATGAAACTTCTATTTTGTGAGTTGAAAATCTTTATCAGATGTCAAGACAAGAAAATGTAACTTATAATGTAATTTTTTTTAAAAGTAGAAATCTTAAAAATCGTTATTATTTTGGAACTTTTTTTAAAAAAATTGCCTTTTTCTGTTTGTATAACATAAATTATATTTTAGTTTAAATTATATATATATATATATATAATAAATTATTTGTGTAATGAGGATCATGATTTCTTTTTCTTTCAGGGGTGAAATTGAGTGGTTAAAATCTCAACCAAGGCGTGCTTTTGGAAGAAGAAATTATTCTGCATTTTCACCACCACTTTATTTCTCTTAACCCCTTGAGGACCAGCACGCCGGGAATGAAGCGCATTTCCCGAACCGAACGATCTGAAATGGAGTGTCACCACCGGCCCAAGCATTTAAAGCAGTGAAGCCTAATGGCACAAAAAAATTCTTATAAAATTAGCAATTAATATAATGACTGCAATTTTACATTATATATATATATATATATATATATATATATATATATATATATATATATATATATATATATATATATATATAAATATATATATATATATATATATATATATATATATATATATATATATATATATATATATATATATATATACTACTTAATATGTATTAATATAAAAACAATAACATGAATAGAAATTAATTAAATATGAAAAATATACTAGAATTATAACTATGCACATGAAAACAAATACTATACACACGAAAACAAAGTTACAAATACTATATATATGAAATTTAAAAAAAAGATATTAAGCAATAATAATCTGTATATAATAAAATTCCGATTTAAAAAATTCTGCTGCATATGGCTTGGTTCAAAAGAATGATCGACACACAGTCAAACGTTGAATATTTTGCTCTCATAATACAACATTTGTTTTCGCTTTTCTTTGTTTTTTGCGCACTCTTCGCATCTCTTTCTACCCTTATTATCTTTCCCGGCAATGCAAAATTTCGGAAAATGTCTTCCAGATAAATGGTCGAGTGCTTGGTGTTTTTGGACCAATTTTTCTTGGTTTTGCGAACATTTCTATTATGTGACGAATAATTCGGTATCTGAATTCCAAAGCAGATATTTTTTCACTTTAAGATATACTGCATTTGCATTTAGAAATGCTACATCTAACAATCCAAAAACCAGCTTTCTATACCATTTTTCTAGAAGCTGGATAATGATGGACCACCTCCCCTATTTTGATTCTACAATGCAGAGTGGCTTCAAAATGTTTCGGTCTTTCTTACCCTTTGGTACAATAGCCTTGACAACCTCAACATGCTTTTCTTTTCGTCCTTCAATTCACTGAATTGTTTTGCAAAACTGCAGTTTCTGTGCAAAGACATTTGTTTCATTCGCAATGGCATCTATACTTTATTATCAAAAAAAGAGATTTAAAAAATCCAGTTCATTCTCTATTTTCAGACTGTTTAAATTTTGTCCGTTGAAAAGTATGTCGCGTGTTGTATAAATAAAGGCTCTTGATTTCATCAGCAACATTATTTATTTGTTATTTAAAGCAATGGCCATACTAAATTATTTACATAAAACTGCTAACAGGACTTAATGATATCATGATCATAGAACAGTCAGGATAGCGGAGCTCTATGGAAGACGGGGCAGGTCGCTAAGACGTTTTTCCCCATCGCGTTAACAGTGTTTCGTCTCCTCTTCGTTCAACGCTCTGTTTACTCTCTCCTTTCTTGTGTCCTTCCGCGACGCCAGCAAACCACGATCGCCACCAGTCCATTCTTCGGAAGCTATTTTATTTCAGAAGGCCAGCTAACTGCAGATTCAGGACAAACATGCAATGGTGATTCTTCTTCATAATTTTATGTATCTGAGGAAAACTTCTGATCACTATCTTCACTAATCTCAGAATCATTTTCATTCATAATTTTGCGTATTTCACTCTCACACTGGTATCTTGTTCTTTTAGCCACGAAACTGAATACAACCCCATCACATATCCTACTATTTCTACTAAACACATCCATAAATATTTTGCCCTCATCCCTGCAAATAGATAGCTGGATCAACTTCCCCATATTCTAACGAAAAGAGCAAAGAAATAAATAAGAACGCCGATGTCCCTTTTGTTATCATATCGCGAGTGGAATGGAATGAATCTCAATTGGTAAAACACTTTGCTTTGCGTCGCCGATATGAAGTCATCCCACACATCTTGCAATGAGGAATTTGCATTCGATATTATTTTCTGTTGTATCATGCGTGGTTTATTTTTGTCATTGGATGCTGATTAACTGTCGATTTGACTGTGTCGAATGCACTGATGTATATAATAGATTATTTGTATCGAAGACGATGCTGTGATGTTCTTATTTTAATTGTATCCTGATGTTAATCAGCCGATATTGATAGTTTGATCGTGTTTTATTTCGTTTCTAAATGTAAATAAACGTGATTTTAAATATTATTAGTTTTTGATAGCTTATGTACTATTAGATGGCTAATATGTAAAAAAAAAGTATGTTTTGTTTAAACTTTAATTTAGGTAACAAATTCTAATTGTGTCTTCTGCTCATTTTAAATTTCTATTTTGTAATGCGCATATGTTATAATGATGCCTTTAATGCAGCTAAATATCGTGGAGTTGTTTTTTAAATGCATAAAAAACCAGTACTATCAATCTCGATGAAGTAAAAGTACAGTACTGTACTTTTCATTTAAATATTAATAAATAATTATGGGTTTAATTCTGAATAAAAATTGTACTTTCCAAAAATAAATTTTTGTAAACATTTATTTTTGTCTGATGAGCATGAGAACAATGATGAGCATTAAAATAAGCATGAGAATAATATTGTTGTAAGAGTGAAATACTTATTTTTTTTTTCTATGAATAAATTTCATACGTAAGTTTTCTCTTTGTATTTTGCACCAACAGTTTATTAAAAAACTGTTGATGTATTTGTAAAAATGTTTCTGTAGAATTGTGCAGATAGGCTTTTACTTGTTGCTTCTTTAAGTTTTATACATTCTTTGTACCATATTCAGATAAATATCAATATAATCTCTGTTCATATATTAGGTGTATGAAATATTGCATGAATGAAAAACTAAAATCGTCATTTATGAATAATTTTTTTCTACCGCTTCTTTCAAATATCTTTTTAACACATCACACTCCATAATCATAAATGAAAAGTTAAAATTTGATTCTAGAATAAAGGTTTTGTTTTAATTAGGGAAACTTTATTTTAATGCTGTTGTATTTTATCAGGCTATAAAAACCATTCATGAAAATTTTCTTACTTTTAGCTCTATTATCAAAATTTAATTTTGTCTTATAGAAATGTTAATCTGGAAATTAATTAATAATAAAGAAAGGAATTCAAACTAATGATCTAGAACTTAGAATAATTTAAAATTCTCAAATTTGGAGTAAAGTGTTAAACGAATCTAATGAATTCATCCATATTCTCTTTAGCATTAAAGTTTTGAGATATGTAATACATTATTTTCTCAAATAGATACTTTAAGTATTTTGTAAGTTGATAGGGTAAATAACCTCAAGGAAATTAATATCATTATAGTACATAAAAAATTTAAGCTTCCTTTCTCAAAAAGAATTTTTTTTTTTTGAAGCAACTACTAGTTTCATATTATTCATTGAATCCAATACCTTCATGACTATATTAAGTATAGAGGAAGGGGGGTTAAGGTGTATTAAAGGTTGTTTTATTTTGTACAATTTATAAAAAAAAAAATTTAAATATGAATGAAAAATATTAAATAATATCTAATTATTATTTATACCAATTGTTAAAGACATAATGAATTTGTTAATAATATTGCGATAATTTTGAGTGTAATGCAAAAGATTATTTTCTTAGTTCTTCAAAAATATTGTCCTTATGTTATGTGAGTATTCATTGAACCAAACAATCAATACATTTCACTAAAAATATAAAGTGCTTATGAAATGATTATATATTAAAAGTTTAGAGTTCAATCAATTTCTTTTCTCATAAATATGTGAAATGAACAATTCCATGTATGCTTAGAATGTTGAGAAAAAAAAAATACTGTCTGATTAGTTTCTAAGCACGTAATACTGTTATTTATCCCATTTCATGCAGTAAGTTCGCTGCTAGTTATAAACCCTTTGAGTAACCTGGAAAAGTCTCCTTGATTTCAAGTTGATTTTCGGATTCGATATCAATGCCTTTGCATCTCTTAATCAGACACATCTTGCCATTTCAACTTGGAACCACCCCTATTTCCATCCATTTGATTCCCTGTTCTCCTCAGGGGCTTGCTTTCTTTAGGGGCACTATAACCTTGAGGTAGCCTAGTCATAAGTTTTATTTTATATGAGAAATATAATTTTCAAATGGGGAGGGCAAAGTAGAAATTGAAGCTCTGTAATGTTGGTAAATTGATAGTTTATTAACATCACTCTGAAAAGCAGCAAGAGAGCTATTGGCGATTGGCCTCGTAATTTTGAGTCTCAGTTGGGTGATAAGGACGACCCCTGAGCTGCTTCTTCAATTTACTAATCCTTACAGAAGGATTTTGATCCCAGACAGATTTAAAAGCCATCAGCTCCACTGCACCTCGATGTTTTGGCGGGGTGGAGATTCGTTTGAAACATCATGGGCTAATAACATGACTTTTTGGCGACTGCGGCTGCACAATTTTTTTTTTTTTCTCCTGGGGGGGGGGAGGGGGTATTACTTCAAAAACAGAAATCGTGAGTTTTATAATTCTACTTTACTTCAGCAAAGACTGTCACTTGTAACTATGTGAATACATGCTGTTAAAGGAAGCCAAGGTAGATCAGTGATCATAGTGATTAATATCATGCTCAATCACTTGGGGGAATATCATCACTTGGGGGAATAAGTTCGAGTATCATCCCCATGAGGCTTCTAATACGATGTTAGTTCAAAACCGGACATTTCTGTGAAAATTAGTAGATTAGAATATCATCCTCGTTAGTTCATACATCAATAAATGTAAGATTTGCCGTCGAATCCAAATATGTATCATCCAAAACAAATGGAAACAAGGAACTGGGTGCCATATTGTTTTTAAATGTATTATTTTTTCAACGCTGTTTTGAATGTGTTCATCTTTACTGGAATGTGAGGGCTATTTTTTTTTTTTTTTTCAATGTCAGATCGGTCGCACTGAGAAAATGAAAACTATTTTATTTGGAACATTTAGATACACCTTTCTGTACATAGTCTTCGCTCCAACTGAGACATCTGTCGTATCTTGGTACCAACTTTCCAATACCCTCGCCATAGAAAGCAGCTGTCTGTGCTTTCAGCCAGTTCTCTACCCTGGTCTGCAACTCGTTGTCTGAGTTCTGTTCTCCCTGCCAGCAGAGTCACTCCGATTCCCTCCAAATGATCAAACACATCCCGTTGAAAACGCGTCTTTGTTACAGCTGCAGTGCGATGAAGAAGGCCAATGCGTGATGATAACATTCCGCTCCGCTTCTTCTAAAAAGTCCTTCGTAGATTTTCAAGAATAACGCTGTACGTGGCTTCAGTGATGGCCTTGCCACGTTCCGTGAATTCTTTCAAGAGAACACCTTTTCAATACCGGAACATAATAGCTATACATTTTCAGGAAGAAGGCTCGCTTGAACTTTGGTTTACTCAGCGTCCACTGTTTGGGCGCTCTTTTGTTTCTTCAGTTTCAAAACAGACCCAAGTCTCGTCCCCCTGTCACGATTTTGTTCAAAAAATTTTCTCTATCATGGTAGCGCTGGAGAAAATCAAAGATGGCGCCCATTCACTTTATTTTGTGATGGTCGAATAGCATCATCGGAACCCATCTCGCACAGAATTTGCGGAACTGGAGTTTCTCATTCTCCATGGTATAGAGAGTTGACCACGAAATTTCGGGAAACGAATCACTCACTGCGGAAATTGTGAACCGACGATTTTCTCGAATCGCCTGATTCACTGGCTGAACAAGATCAGCGGTTGACTCTCGCTTTCTTCTCTACCCGCCTGTATCATGAACGTCTGTTCGTCCTTTAAAGTTCCTGCACTATTTCAGCACACATCGTTCGTCGATGAATTTCGACTGCATATTATAAATTCCTCAGTTGACACGCATCACAAAAACTAACTTACTTTAACTTAAACTTTTTCTCTTTCTCTATTTCTTTTTCATTTACTTAAGGGGTCTTGTTATTTTTCACCTTTTCGCTGAACTATTCTTTTTCACTCTTCACAATATCACTTATTATTGCTTTAGAATTCATAAATCATCTCACTTTGTTTCTTCTCTACGGTATTTTACTTAGCAAAATACTTTCACTTAACTTTCTGTAGCTTACTTAGCTATTTACTTTTTGCCAATAATATCTTTATTTAATAATCATTTGTTCATAGAGTTACGGTTGTCTGAGACAAAAAGAGATCGGGTTTGTATAAACAAAAACTATTCTTCATTTGCTCTCCTTACTCACGAGAGTAGATATAAAATGCCGGTTTGAGGACAGGCGGATCCCTCGTCCTTATCTTGATGAAGGGGGAGATATGGAGAAGTGATAACCGAGTTAGACGGGGTTTTTTTTTTTTTTTTTTTTTTTTTTTTGCAGACCATTGTCGCTTTATGTGTTCGATATGTTTTTAAAAATTGAAATTCTGTACATTAAATTATTATTGAATTTTCTTAATTAATAATAAATTAGAGCAAAACGTAGACATGATCAGCTTTTAGTATTATTCTTTAATTTATTTTACTACAAGCCATACTGAATCGTACATGAATGTTAGAAGATATGACCTTATCATTCGACCACGAAGACCTCTATTTATTTTGTATGTGATGTGTTTGAGAGGTGTCCGGACACTAATAATTGTCATTGTAGTGGGCCAGGAGCCTCTGTAGAGGTGTGTGGATTTTCCTTAAAATTTTGCTCAGGACTAACAGGGTTTCTTGTGGCACTGGGAAACGGACGTGGGTACGTTATTCCAAAAATTAGGTGGTCTCAAAGGACACGTTTGTGACTAATGATACGCATTAAAAATGCCTTGTCTTGTATGATTAAAATTTACAGAACAAAGGTGGCAATCCCTGCTGAGAATTGTGATTGGGTATATTGCCTAAATGTGGATGAAGATTAGAGAAATTGTTTAGACGTGGCCACGAATAATTTTAGAAATTAAGCCTAAAATAATTGGGTGGTCTAGGTAGAAAGGATGTGGGTCGCCTGGTCATAAAAGGTGCAGGTGGTCCATTGTAATGATTTGGTCAACTTCTAACCATGGATTCATTTTTTATGAACCTATTTGATTCATGAGTAGATTCCTGTATGTCGTCGCGGTAGACTAGTAATCATGGTTCCGGATTCGTGGTGGGGGTTTTCGTTCGGTCGCGGGTTCGATCCTTGGCTGCCAAAGACCCGCCTTGTAGCTTGGGCTGATTCACGGAAAATCTGTTCTGGGCCCAAAGTCCTCCCGTTGGCGTGGTATGGAAGTTAGGAGAGGGGGAGCCAGCTCAGGTGTCGTCCTCGTCACTTGACCGTGGTTCAAAATGACGAGGTCCGTCGCCAATTCGTGTTGCTTCTAGTGCGACGTTAATAAAAAGTGAACGAAAAAACTAAGATTCGTGTATTTTGAAAAGTTTAGTCACCACTATGAGCCATTCAGATGGGGATTCGGGTGGGTTGATTGTTACTTATTGTTTTAAATGGGTAGGCAACCCATCTGTTAAACCTTCTAAAATTAAATGAGGTGAAAGCCCCAATTTTCTTCCACAATTTAATTTCTTATGAAAATATTCACATAATGTCTCATCCGGGTTATACTTATGTTGGGAAAAATCATAAATCTAACTACACTGGGCTCAAGAAAATGTTCAGTTAGAACACAACAAAGATCATTAAAATTAGAAGTATTCAAGCATGAATTAATATATTGAGTTAATGCTGAGCTCTTCAAAAAGTTTGAAATATTTTTAAGTTCCCATCCTTCAGTTCTATTATTATTATTATCAAAAGGAATAATAGGAAGTTCATTTTTCATTTTATCGTTCTGGGAATCAATAGTACCATTTTCGGTTACCGAATTTTTAAGGGTTATTTTCACCTTCCATAATTATTTTATAATTGTTAACAATATTTTTTACCCTTAATAATATTAATTAACACTTAAATGACATTGTAAGTACATCAACCTTAGAAATATGTGCAACATATGATATAGTACTTTTCACAAAATATTCAAAACCATTTAATTTAATTTTTAAAATATGTTAACTTTTTAATTTCATAAAAACTAAGTATCAAAATTAAACCAATTTTAATCGAACAGCAAGCAATGTTATCACAACTATCCTCTTACTATTTTAAAATCAATTTTCAAAAAAAAAAATCAAAACTTGTAATAATATAAAATAACACAAAGAGATGATCTGCCACGCAAAAGGCCGCAGTAAACAATCTAAAGTTTTTGGTTAGTAAATTTCCCAGAGATCCATTGGGGTTTTTCTATCAGTAATCCTGTAGACTTTAAATGAAACTACGATTATTTAAGAAACGAAAGAGTGTGGGTCGACTCCGAGTTTATGCTCAACTGTTTTGTTTGCTATTCGTTGAGAGAGATCATAGCTTTACGGCTGCAGATACAATTCCGCAGTTTGATGAACATTACAAGAGCACAGAAGAGTATGAGATTGGTATATATTTGGGGAAATACGGGGGGTATATTAGGGTTTTCCCCCAACAAACTTAATAGAACACGTGGCCCAGGATTAGGAATTTTAGTGAATTCTAACAATAGACAAAGAGTCTAATTGGGAGTATTCTAATAAATTTACGACCGTGGGAAAGTAGATTAAACAAATTTTATGAGCGCGAGATCTTTTTAATGAAGTAGGGTGGAAGGGATGGGATAGAATAAAAAATTAAATTTTTTTAAGAGAAATTATTAAATTAAAAGTTAAATCATATATATTTCATATATAGTTATATATATATTTCATTTACTTTTGTTATAAGATTTTACTTGGATTACTATTATCTTGAAAACAAAAGTTTTAAAATCTTTAGCTTAACTAAATTTTTGTTTTTAATGAAACTAATATCTATAACAGGAGTATTGAAACTTTTTTACACTTTGGGGAACTCTTTGAGCTTATTGTTTTCTTGAAGAAACCTCTTGATCAAAGAGCAGAAAAAATAGGATATCAAAGTTTTTTCCTACTCAAATTTGCAAAATTATTACTGTATCATTTTTTTTTATCACATCACAAACTTCTTAATAAGATAATAAATGGTAAGGTAGCTAATGACGTTTTTTCTAAAATGTATTCTATCAATAAATAACAGCAACAATATTTTAAATTAAATCAAATTCATAAACAGAAAATGTTATAATGACTTGACTGTGATTTTTTTTTTATTGCAAAGTATATTAACGCGTGAAACAATTGATGAAATTTGCAGCCTAATGTCCTGTTCAGCAACCAATCTGTTTCTGCATTTTGTTTTTGTCGCAGCGTACAAAGATATAACGTTTTCGCATACATAAGTTGAAACAAATGACATTAGATGTTCCACAACTCTTTTGGCAATTTCAGGATATTCTTCTCTAATGTCAATCCAAAAATGCATAATATCAATTTGACTAAATTTTAGTTTCAATTAAGTGCCGGTCAATATATCAATTTGAGATATATCGACTGAGCTAAAGAATGGAAACTAATATGTGACGTAATGTGTCTCGATTAATGTATTTGAAGCACGAGATTTTTATGAAATTTAAGATTTTGTTTTATCCAAAAAATATTTATTTATAGTTATTTTTACAAGCAAAAATTTATTTATAGTTATTTTTATAAGCCTTTAAGAATTCAAACTTGTATAAAAATTAAAATTTTACTAAAATTTCTGTGTTTTGATTAAGCAAATAGTGATCACTTACGGAACCCCTGTCAAAGTTGCAAAGAACTCTAGGGGAATCCAGGTTGAATCTATTACAAATACTTACAAAAATTTAAGGTAATGATAATTTTAGTTTGTTACAGTATCATTAACATCCCATGTTTGCATCAAACACTCACGATAGAAACTTATAAAACACAGAATGAACAAACAAAAGATTAAATAGTATACATGTCAAATTGAAAGATACAAAATTCATATTTTATTTCCTAATCAAAGGCAAAGAACCTACAGAAGGGGGACAATGAACGTACAGTTTCAGGTATCGTTCCCCTTATCAAACTTGGATTAAATTTTCAGTCGCTAAGAAGTTCATTATGTTACATCATTAATGCAAACAAATAAATGACGAAATCTAAGCATGAATAAATCATATTTTTTCTAAAAATATAGTACTATTTAATAAGAAGAAAAATGAAACATAAAATATGGTAACTAATTTTATGAACTTAATGTGAAAGCAACATTCTAAGATACTTCATACAATCTTAATCTGCATCTATATTCAAAAAGTAAAGATATCAACCTTGAATTATAAATTTATCTCAATCAAGAGACTTTGCCCACACAATCTCATCGTAATAGAAATTTGTCGATTATTTTCGACTTTTAATTATGAAAAATAATGTAATTGGAGAAAAAATTTACTCTTATGGACACTCTGTTTTTAATTACGAGAAGGGAATAGCGTTTTAGATATACATGAAATTAACACGAAATTCGTTAAAATCACGCAATAAAAATAAGTACTTGTTTCGTGCTAGGATTATTTCTAAAGAATCTAAGTTATTTATTTATGTTTTGGCATTGAGACTGAAAAAAATCAATTGCTGGAAAAAAAAGAAATAAGAAAGATGAAATATCAATAAGCATCTCTACCATATTAATAAAAAATACAATTTTTATTCATATATATATTTTAATGAAATATCGTTTTCTTATCTCCATGAAGCATCCCTTTTTTTATTATGAAGGGCCGAAAAAACAATTCAGTTAAAAGTTCTATGCAAAGTCTTGCAAAAAACAGATTTAGCCAACCAAGGTGACTCCACCCAAAAATCCCGCCCCTTGGGTTGCTAAAAATAGAAAATCAATATTAATAATTCGAAATAAAAACCAACGTTTTTATATGGTGGCAAAGTTTATTAAAAAAATTATTAAAATATTTGTTAAAACTGGTCGCAAATATCTAAATATTGCATTGTTAGGCAAATAAGAACGGTTCCCAAAATTTCAGAGTTCTAGCTTGATGGGAAGTTGGTTAAATTAACAATAGACAATTTGATGACACACTGATACACATACGTACAGACACACACCAAGTGAAATACATAACAACGTTAAAACTAACTAAAATTAATTAATCCGGTAAATTAAATGATTGGAATACAGTTTAGTCAAACCACTCTTGGAGACAGGAATTATTTGGCGGTATTTTGCCAAATGTTGCTAAATTGGTCCGCGAAGCAGACTTAACATTCAGCCAAAAAAAAAAAATTTCGCCAAGTTTGGCAATTATTCAAATTGCGCCAAGTGATTGGGCTAAACTGCATTATTTAAAAAAATATGAGTTAAAACTTGTCGCAAACGTCTAAATATTGCATTTTTAGGCGAGTACGAACGTTTCCCAAAATTTCAAAGCTCTAGCTTGATGGGAAGTTGGTTAAATTAACGATCGAAAATTTGATGACACACACACCAAGTGAAATTCAGAAAAACGTTGCAAAATAATTTGACCCCAAAACATTCCAAAAAGGTAGCCAAACTAAAAAGACGTAGTTTGAAATTCTTGAGAAAAAAAAAATACGAAGAAAGGCTGCCTTACAGCTTAAAATTCGGAATAATGTCATTTATTTTCAGTCATACCTTGATTGTAGTTTACATATGATTTAAGATAATAATAAATAGATTAGTAAATAAAATAATTTTTATATTTGTTTCACTTCAATCCAATACAAAAATTGGGGGAAATTTATGACGATATATTTTTGTAAATTGAGTTCATTAATGATGAAAAAAAAGTGTCAGGCATGTGTTGCATATATTTTATTTCCATTCAATAAAAAATTCAGGAGAAATGTATTGTGACGGGTTTTTTTGAAAATTAAGTTCGTTACTGGTGAAAACAGACATAAAAAATATACGCAAAAGAAAGATAAATTTTTGAAAAGTGGTCAGGTACGACATTTATAGGGTATTGTAAACAATAGCCCCTTGGGTGGCTAATATTTATTGGCAAAGCTTTATATCCACTTAATACTTTTCATTCTGCATTAGTTGTTAGAATAAAAGAAGAGGAAAAGCTAAATTGAGGTCGAACGAACGAAAAACAAAAAACGAATTTGTAAGGATTGAATATTTATTAGAGTCGCAATCGGAAGAAATATGAAAGCTATTTATTGTTTTTAAATTTGGAACACGGTGGCGGTTCTATGAAAATAGGAGTTGAACACTTGGCTAAACTGAAACATCGCTAGCCACTAAATAGCGAACATAACCATTCGGACATTTCAATGCAGAAAGATAATCTTTCCGTTCTTGAAAAAAGTACAATCCATGCAAAGATGTTCACATATCTAAGAACCAGAAAAATTTTTGCACGCAATAATTTTTTTCGTTATATTCTTTATTTAATCATAAAAAGTCTGTATATTTCAATCTGATTCCTACAATTGGAGTTTTGAAAAAATAGTAATAAATGGTCACGCAAATAATATATGTAGATATACCTGGTGTCCATAATTAAACGATCCTACTTCAAAATTATGTACAGACGGAACTATTGTTCAGAAAGTTGTAAAATTCTGTGTACGACATAAAGAAGGGATGGGAATTTGTTTGAGCGAATAAAAAAATTAGTTCAAAATTTCGCCACTAGAGGGCGTTTTTAATGGAGATCATATTTAGCATTCATTTACAACAGTTTAAAAATTTTGTTACAACAATAAATGCTCAACATGATGACCATGATTTTCAGCTACTATTTGAAATCGTAAGATAGCATGTTCCACCGTTGACCACAGTGTGTTCTGGGAAATGTTAAGAACATGTCGTGAAATACTGTCTTTGAGATCAGATAAAGTTCTTGGTTGATCACAACTTACCAGCTGTTTTAAATGGCCTCAAAGCCAAAAATCACGTGGATTGAAGTCAAGCGATCGGGGAGGTCACAGATGACGAAATTGGCGGCTGATCACACGTTCTTCTGTGAAGTGATGTTTGACAACGTCCTTAACACAACGTGTAATGTGTGGAGGAGCTCCATCTTGCATAAAAATTATGCGTGAAAGGCACTGACGTGCTTGCAGATCCGGAATAATTTTATTCCGTAATAACAATGCATATCGCTGTCCAGTGATAGAACATGTTACTGGACCTCCAGCACCTAATTCCTCGAAAAAATACGGGCCAAGAATAAAAGATGCTGAAAACCCACACCGTTACTTTTGGTGAGTGTAGCGGAACTTGTAAGGTGGAATGCGGATTGTCTGTGTCCCAAATTCGGCAGTTGTGAGTATTCACCGAACCGTCCAAATGAAAGTGTGCTTCGTCTGTCCAGAGGATATTCCAAGGTCATTCTAGATCAACTTCCAAACGAGCAAGAAACTGCAGTGTGAACAGATGTCGAGTCTCGAAATCATGTGGAAGCAATTCCTGCACAAGTTGAAGCTTGTATGGATAATAACGGAGGATGTCTCGCATGATCTTCTGGACAGTTGAACGAGACAGGTCCAATGCTTCTGCCACACGGCGAACACTTGTACTAGCCTGCACGTTGGATGTTTTGTCCTCTTCCACCTGAAGTGCAACTTTCTCTATTGCTTCCGCAGAAACAGGTTTTCTTCCTCTTCCAGAACGAACATTCAACGATCCTGTTTCTTCAAATTTGGTTACCATTAATCGAAGATTTGAAGCAGTCAATGGACTTTTTCGCATCCCCTTTAAAGTCCGAAATTTCCGTAGAGCAACTATTGCGGAATTATCGTTTTGATAGAATAACTTTACTAACAACGCTCGATCTGGTAAACGTAATGACATTCTGATTTGCAATACCGAGCTCACTGAAAATAAACTAATCTCCCGTGAAAGTTTATTGCTTTTATAACAGTTGCTGTGTGACGTCGAAAAAATTTGCATATTTTCGTCTTCCTTCGTGAAATCCTTTGAAAATTAGTCATCGAAGAAGTTTAATTAAAGTTTGCAGTTCATTTTAAGGATTGTGTTTTTTAATGAGTATCAGTTATTGTATTACCGTGTCCTGTGGATTAAAAAGCGATAAAATACAAATAGAAAACCGGTAATAAATGTGGCCTTCATTCAAAAGCGCCCTCTAGTGGCGAAATTTTGAACATTTTTTTTTTATTCGCTCAAACAAATTCCCATCCCTTCCTTATGTCGTACACAGAATTTTACAGTTTTCTGAACAATAGTTTCGTCTGTAGACAATTTTGAAGTAGGATCGTTTAATTATAGACACCCGGTATATTCAATTTTATCATAAAAATTTGAAAACTTTTTTTTTAGCTATAATACATAATTTTTAAAAAGCAAATTTCTTTTTTTTCTCTCTCTCTCTTCGTAAGATACGCAACACGAAAATATTGCTAATATATGAAAATGGCAATACACTTAATGTATCAAATATATTACAAATACTAATATACGAAAATGGTAATATATTTAAAAGTATGTGTGCCAGTCCTATTCTCAAAATCTTTCTCAATGTTGCAACAAATTTACAATATCTCCATTGATATATTCACAGCGTATCTAAAATATCTATTGTTCATTTTAATAATTAATTAAATAATTTGTATAGTGTATTTCTTTTTAATACGCAGTAAAAATAGCAGAAAAAACGAAAGAGTACTTCTTTTTTTAAGAAATCGTATGTGAAGTTTACTTTTTAAACACTATGAAACACCACATAGATATCTGTATAGCAAGATAGACAAACTTTTAACGGATATTACGCAACTGTAAATAAAGCTTTAAAGGAGAGATCCTCGGATCACTAACTACAAATTCCCAGAAATCTGCCGATTTCCCCATCGGATCGTAAATCTCCTTTTGTCAATGTGTCTTTACCGTGTATCCTTGCGAACTGAGGCGGGACGTTTAATTTTGCTTTCCTTGTTTACTTTGCTGATTCAACAAATTACGAGCAGCGAAGTAAATTAATTTTTTTTAAAAAAATATGCATTTAAAGAGCATAAGAAAGGAAGGATTCTGTGGAATTACTTTTTTACCCGATTATTCAAAGTATTTTTATGGTAAATTTAGTGCTCCTGATGCGAGTTTTCAGATCTTTAATAAAAATTTAAAAATATTTACAAAGATCAGACTATAAAAAAAAGTAATTCCATAGAAGCCTTCCTTTTTAATGCTCTTTAAAATGCACTTTATTCCATGCAGTTAAAATAAATATTCTAGATATGAGACTTAAAGTAAGTAACTCCATAGGCTTAACATTAGGTACGGATATTTGTGATGGCGTGTCGATACGGCTCTGGACTGCTTCATCATATCTTGTAATTTATGATGCTTTGGAAAACGTTTTTAAGGTAGACATTTAAATGCATATATATTCAGTATTATTTTTCTTTTAAATATTTGCCTGTTTCCAATATTAATTTAATGCAAAACAGAGTGTCATAGAAATAAAGAAAATTGGAGATTTCGGAATATTTCGATTTCTCATCCCGCCATTTTTATACTGGCTCAGCACCGTCAATCTTTTTTAAAATTCGCCGTTTTGATGTCTTAAAGATCGAATCACTTCTATACTAGAATTCTGTCGAGTGGTTCACATTATGAGTTAAATTTGTGCAATGCATTTAAAAAAAAAAATTACCAGCGTACGGTAGATGCTGAGAAAAAATGAAACTTCTGCTCTACCGGGTGTCTATAACAGAAATTCGCGAGCAGTTTGTTGCAAAAACTATTCTGCAGAATTTCTTGGAATGCAGAGAATGGCATAGTGAGAGTATGGGAATTCCTTTTGTGGACACCCGGCATGTCGAAGAATAACATTTCCTTTGCTGAACCAAATTTGATGAATGAGAAGATAAATAAAAAAAAGAATCTCATTGAATTCCCCAAATGTTTTTTTTTTTTTTTCTTTCTTTCATATTCGATCTATTATCAGAGAAGTTCGCAACCTTTTTCTCCTTGAGAACCCCTTCTAAAACCCTAAAGAAATGGCAATTCCCTTGTGTACTCGTCAGTAACAGGTAAAAAAACAATACAATTTGGTAGAACACTTGTTTTATATGTTGTACAATAGTTCATAACAAGAAACAAAAACATAATCATAAAACGTCCATATATATATATATATATATATATATATATATATAAACATTAATAAACTTAAATCATAGCTACAAGAAAATGAATTCAAAATTTACCTCAGCAAACCAACTGGTTCTTAGTTAAGCATCCATTAAATTTGAAAAAAAAAAAAAA
>BMAW01022125.1:82173-105636 GCA_019974015.1 Nephila pilipes
TATATATATATATATATATATATACATATATATATATATATATCAGATATAAAAAAAAATAAATTAAAAATTTACCTCAGCAACTACTTTTTTTTTTACCTTTTAAATTTTTAAATTTGAAAAAAAAAAAAAACTTAATGATATATTTGTTGGAACAAATAAAGTCAGTGTCTGATAATTGATATGTTGCGCAAAAGAGTAATTAAACTTTATTTGCGATTTTTAACAAAAACAGTATATTCATTTGTCCACTGAGCCAGAAGTCAATTAAAAGAAAGACCTTACGTCTTACGAAAGGACTTACATCTCCTCGAAAAGGAAATTATGTTAATATCAAGATCAGTAACTATTGCTGCACCGTCATTAATATATTTATCAAAGGCTTCATCCGATCTAAATGAATTTAAGAAATTGAAAATTGTACTGAGTAGTTTGATGAATTCGTTAATTTTTCACTTAGATGAATGGAGCAACTTACTTAAAACATTTGCAAGGATATCTACCCTTATCAAAGCTGAGCAAATAAAAAGTGGAAACAAATTGGATAAAATTAAGCCTAGAAAATGCTTTACATAAATAGTTCAGAAATAAAGAACAAATAATTCAATTTCTTATTGTCAAATAAACAAAACAAAAAAAAGAAGAAATGTAATAAAGATGATGAACATCAAAAGAAAGTGTAAGAAATAAACATAAAATACGTAATAAATTAAACATAATATTAAAAATTATAGGAAATATTCAGTCAGTCACAAAATCAACATAAACCAGTTAAAATGATAGTTTAATTCCTAGGAAACGGAATTTTGTTGGGTGATACGTCACTAAATCGGTTACTTACTCGAATTATTTACAAACGTTCACTTAATCTCGCGGATACTTCTTAAAAATACACCAAATGGGCGATTTTCAAAACTCTACCAAGAGAGATTGGTTACATTTCTGGCCCCGAGTCCTCCTGGGGCGTAATGTACCAAACACAAGGAAAATATTTCAAAAGGCCAAATAAAATATGTTAAAATTGCAACAAGTAAAGCATAAGAGAAAGAGGAGATTTTAATAAAATTATACATATGGAGTAAAACCAGTGTGTGTCATTTAAGAAATTAGAAATATTTGTTTCAGGATTTTCAAAATTATCCTCAAGTTCTGAAAGAAGATTTTCCCAACCAAGTCAGTTAAAGAACGTGCGTAAGATTTAAAACGCTGAAAATGAGCAATTATAAAAGCAGAACATTTGATTAAAATATTCTCACAGTAAAAGGACAAATGCAGTGGTTACACGTAGGGGGGAAAGAAAGGGATATTTACACGTAAGTCTAGAGTATCCAATACGTAAACGAGTTAAAATCCTATTTTCTATAATAAAATTATTTCCAATGGTTGGTTTCACGTGATGCCTGTCTAACTATTTCCAGATTCCGTTGATCCTGTCGTAGTCATTTTAATATGTATTTTAATGTACCGCAATATGGAATGGTGTGGGAGGAGTTGCAGACAGAGCTGCTGTCTCATTACCCTTGATACCAACATGAGAAGGAATCCAAACTATCTTGAATGGGGTATGAAGTGATCAATGGGCTTGATTCGTATGCTGTAAAGATTCTAATTCACTCATAGAATCTGCTAAGACAATAAATTTCATTGGATTCGATCCACTGGAGACACCTTCCAACGCTATATGAGTAGCAAAATTCTCCACTGTTAAAACAGAGTGTGAAGGATAAAAATTAAAACTATAGAGTGATTGTCCTCTAAAAAAGTGGCGCCAACAAAATTTAATGACTTAGAACCGTGAGTGTTAATGTGTTTTAGATCATGATATTGCTGAACAGAGTTATTGAAAAGTTGAATACAAATATTTTGTGTTGAATAATATATAAAAATATTTGTATCTGATTTTTTAAAATTCTTAAAAGGAGTTTTAAAATCAAAACTCCGTTTGTACCAAAGTAAAGCCCCTTCGTTTGCTTTTATGACAGAGATAACCCCCATGTTTGGACCTATTTGTATTCAATATCTATTATTTGTATTTTTATTTGTATTCAATAACTTTTATTTCATTAATACTTTTGTAATATGTCTTTATTTTATATGTATGTAAAATAATTCTTATGCTATTCCCACACCATCAATCCAGTTTTTATCTGTTGCGTGATGGCAACATCTTTGTTGTTTTTTTTTGGGGGGGGGGCCGAACTGGGTTTGGCGGGAGACGCAATTAGTAGTAGTATCAATTCGCTTGTACGCCGCACAGCTTAGCTGCTAGCAGTCGCTTAAATAAATTAATAGTTTGTTCAAAAGTTTCATATCTTTTTACACACACGACTACCCCGATTAAAATATCGACTCTTCTACGAAATGGAGGCATGGATTTTTTTTTTTGCTCGATAAAGTCTGTCTAAAAATAAGTATTTGTTTCACAATGAAACCTTTGAAGATGAAATTCTAAAATAATTGATTGCTTGATTTTATTAACGTCGCACTGGAAGCTTCACGAGGGCTATTGACGACGGACCTCAGCCAAGTGATGAGGACGACACCTGAGCTGGCACCTCCTTTTAACTTCCACAGCACAACAACAGGAGAACTTCGACAGATTTAAAGTGCATACGACGGGTCTTTCGTGGCATCATGCCTCGAACCCGCAACTCGATGAAAACTGCCGGCCGTGAATCCGCGATCCCTTGGCTGCCACGATTCTAAAATAATATTGAAAGGCTGTCTCGTTAAGGTGGATTCACAACAATCTGCATTTAAACTTTTTAATAGGTGAAGCACGGAGGATTCTAAAACGAAGTCGTCTTCAATTAATTCTCCACCTAAATATATTAAATAGGGCTTTTAAACATTTATAAATTTTTGTGTAAATTTAAATTAAGGCAACATTAGATTTTTTGAAGTGATAAAAACCAGATTACGTTTTCAGAATATATTTCAATGGCTTCTTCGTGTTGTTTTCCGATTGCTTTGCGCGTTTTCCCACATTTCACAGATCCTGCAGACTTCATATGCCACTTTCTTTCTGCTTTTAAATTTTCTACACCACTCCTGTGACAAAAATAATTATTACAAACCATATTGCCATGGCATCTCGGATTCATTTTTTTTTCTCACAAATAATGACATCGTCTTTTTTTTTCCCATTCACCGCTCTCGGAGAAAAATAATGTTTTTACAACGTTTTTATGTATTTCACTTGGTGTGTGTGTGTGTCATCAAATTTTCGATCGTTAATTTAACCAACTTCCCATCAAACTAGAACTCTGAAACTTTGGGAATCGTTCTTACTCGCATAACAATGCAATATTTAGACATTTGCGACAATTTTTAACTAATATTTCAATAATTTTCTTAATAAACTTTGCCACCTTATAATAACGTTGGTTTTTATCTCTAATTATTTATATACTTGAGATTGTTTGATCAAGTCTCTCATAAATCGAAACTTCAAACCGCACATTCTTGATTAAACACTATCTCAACTGTTATAATCTCCATAATATGACGAGAGAAATTTCTAGAAGTGGACATTTCCCTTTCTGTGAAAATGGGATACCTCTCAAAGCTCTGAGAAGTTTTTGCAAAAACGCTCTGGATCACACATTTCCACTCGAAAACAAAACTCTAACTTCAATGTAGTGATCATTGCCAGCTTTACGTTTATCATAGCGTACTGTTATAATCTCTACGAATGGTATGTAAAGGGCCAAAAAGAAAAAGAATCCCCAAACCTGAAATACTTAAGGTAAATTCTTCCCAACTCCTACGAGTTAAGTAGACTTATCCTGTTTAGCTTTTATTAACGTCGCTCTAGCAGCAACACGAGGGCTATTGGCAACGGACCTCGTAATTTTGAACGACTGTCAAGTGACGAGGACGACACCTGAGTTGGCAGCCCCCTCTCCTAACATCCACACCACGCCAACGGGAGGACTTTGTGCCCCGAACAGATTTAACGTGCATCAGCCCCGGCTACATGGCGGGTCTTTCGCGGCCAATGCTCGAACCCGCAACTGAACGAAAATCGCCGGCCACGAATCCGAAACCATGACCATTAGGCTATCACGGCCACAAAGGCGCAAGAGTCAGAGATGGCCATGCTGTACAAAACAAGGCAAAGCTGTGATCTAGACGTGAGAAAAAAATGATAAGGCAAATGAGAGAGTGATATTTTAATGGCACAATAGCTAAATATGGCAATGCTGCTCCAAAAGGCTGTGATCCAGACGAGTGAAAAAATTGAAAAAGATACAAATTCTACGACAAAAAGTATCACTAGAGTATCCAGTCACCCTTGTTTACCAGACAGTAAGCTCCATGGAAAGAAAAATATCACAAGAGTGCAACACAGGGTCATATTAATTATTCTGAACCATTGGAAAAATAAATGTAAATAGTTAAAATGTAAATATTTCAGAATTATAGTAGCCTTCATGTATATAGGCTGATTCCAATGTTTTGAAAATAAATAACTATTTATTTGAATTTTGGATTGTTTTGCTTTAATCAGGTTACACTATTAAGTTGCAACAGTTGTATTATAATGATTTAAATTGTTATAATTTTGTATTATTATTTTATTTTTTGTTTCACGAAGAACACCAATTTAATATACAATAATAATGTTTTGAAAAAGTAGTCAACAATATTTCAAAAAATGTAGTAATAATTCTTAGCCATTAGAAAAAAAAAATGTGAATATGTAAATTCCATACTCAATTTCAAATTTAATAAGGGTTTTTTTTTTCAGTGCTAGCATTAATATTCTCCCAAAATTTGTTTTCCTATGTGAAGTAATATTTTTAAAATTGAATAGAATTTTTACAATATGAATGGGAATACTACAGGAGAGGTACATAAGTTTCAGAAATAGAAAGATTCTTTAAATCTTAAATACAGTTCGACAAGTGCGTCGGGCATGCCCGAGTGAGAACAAAGAAAGTTCTTGGTTCAGCACCAGAATTTCTTTTACTCAATAACTCAACCAGTTGCATGAACATAGGGTCATTCGTTAAAAACATTCGAAATTACTCGTGTACACTCTCGCTTTCGTTGCACAAGTTATTAAATTTTGTAAATAAACATTGTTATCCAAATAAGTATAATCCACTTATTATATTACACCTGAACTATCTAACAAAATCCATTGTGAATAATAAATATATAGCATGGAG
Organism: Nephila pilipes; assembly: GCA_019974015.1. Taxonomy (NCBI): domain Eukaryota; kingdom Metazoa; phylum Arthropoda; class Arachnida; order Araneae; family Nephilidae; genus Nephila; species Nephila pilipes. Next base: position 87,351 of record BMAW01022125.1, read on the forward strand.
TTTAGTTTAGTTTTTATTAACGTCGCACTAGAAGCAACACAAGGGCTATTGGCGACGGACCTCGTAATTTTGAACCACGGTCAAGTGACGAGGACGACACCTGAACATATATAGCATGGAATTGTCAATGATTATGATTGGTTTGATTGCAAATAAAAATATACGTATCAAATATAAGGGCTGGTTAATATGACAGTGTTTCCTCAATTTTACAGAATTATCTTATGATTAAAATTTCAGTATTTTTAAATTTTACGATTTACGTATAAATATGTGTTTGTAACATGTATCAAATACAAAAAAAAAATTATTATTGCTAGATCGTGCTATGCAAAAAATATCGGGAGTTTATGGCACTAGAATCAAATCTAGCTAAACCAAACATTTGCTTAAATTTTTGAAACTTTTAAAACCACAATCAGAAAAATAAAAATACCAAGATATATAAAAAAAAAATGCCTGTTTTAAAAACTTTTTAACTGTGGTCTAGATGTGAAAAAATTGAAAAATAGACAATTGGTTGAAAAGGATCAAAAGTAGACAAGGATTGCTAGGATAACACATGGGTGTGTCACCCGTGTTTGATGCAGAATGGTAATAATAGACCTTCAATAGCAAGAAGAGTCCAAGGGGTATGGCATATTTTCCATCTCAATACTTTGAGAAATCCAGGGTTGATTAATATTGTTTTGAGAATTCTTACAGCTAGCTTTAAAAAACTGAATGAGTGAATGAATGTTAGGGTTTATCACACAACAACCAAAGCAGGCTATACTGAGGCAAACAATGTATCTAATCTTGAACCTGAGAAGAAAAAAATTGATAAAAGGTAAAAAAAATGGTTGACAAGGGGTAGAAAACAGGGAAAGATAAACAGGGTATTCCAAGATCACATCACCCACGTTTGCCAAAGACAAGAGAGCTAGATGTGTCCATGCTGTGCCAAACAAGGTGTAACTGTGATCTAGAATTTTGAGGGAGTGATAGTATCTGTATTGGTGCAAAAACCAGATGTGGTCTTGATGCACTACACAAAATAAGTATGGGTAAAGCTAGTAAAAAGCAAATCTGTGATCTATATGTTTAAAAAAAATTGTTTGAAACAGAAAAGGATCACTAGGGTAAACCAGGGTTGCATCCTCCAAGTTTACCAAAGACAGTAAAATCCATAAGAAAAAATTATCTCTAGGGTACCTCAAGGTCATGATGTCCGTATCTGCCTAAAGAAGACAAACCACTGAGGTCCCCCAACCTAGAGGACCAATTCCCTGATAATTCCCAGGGTGCCTAGTTTCACTCCCAGACACTGGGTACCCATTTTAGTCACCTCTTACATGAATGAACTACAGTGGGACTATTTTTTCACACATGTGCAAAACCTCATGGGAAAGAACAAGATCACCAGGGTATCTGGGGGTTAAGGTACCTATATTTTAAGTCCCTGAGAGGTAAAAGTAAATTATGTTTTTAATTTTATAAAGTTACATTTCATTCAAATATTTTTTTTTATTAATATTTTACTTTAATACATAAATTGAATTTTAAAATCATTTTGAAAGTTCAAACTCATGGAAACTCATGAATGAATTGATCCAGTTATATTATAAAGATGAAAAAATTGTTTTAGAACTTGAACAAGATTCTCACACAGATTACAATTCAATCATATCTAAAATAAGGATAAAAAAAATACTTATTCCATGAACTAAAATACTGTCAGATAACAATTACAACGGCATATTTTTCAGAGATAGAAATATGACTTGCTGACCTCATTTTAAAAAATTAGCTTCTATTATTCTGTATTTAACAAAATTGAAGTATCAAAATCACAACTCTGCTACCACATCTTTGTGGTGTAGATGTATTAGAAAAAAAGAAAAAACACCTATATAAATATTGATAAATTAGAAACCTTTATAGAAAGTGTTAATGTATAAACAATAACAGATCTCATAGAACAGCTGTCTTTAAGAAAAGAAAGAAATGTCTTATAAGAATAAGAATTATGAATAATAACATTCTTTTTATAAAATCCCATGAAATCTGCTCCACTGACTCCTAATCTGCTCCACTGACTCTTTTTGAACCCACTTTCACCAGTAATGGAAATTGAGATTCTAACAGATAAAATTGTAAGATCCACCTTATTCAAAAACAAATTATGGAAGCACACCATAACTATTCACTATATATATGTGTGTGTGTCAATTACGTATTGCTGGTCCAGATAAAATATTTCACCATGTTTTAGAATTGTAGCAACAAAACACGATTAATAATTATCAGACAAATAATTTATCCTTAAAAAAATATTCAATTAAGAGCATAGTGTAGAAATTGGTTGACAATAATAAACATGACCAGAAAAAATGCAACTCAATTTAAAAATGGCTAAAATAAATTTTATTACCATGGACAAAAAAAAAGTGTATAATCAGGAATTCTTTACAACAGAAAAATGAACAACTAGATCTAAACTGGAGAAAATTTGTACATTTTGAACTTCACGCTGTTTTCACTAAATTGCTTTCATGAATTAATCTAATTTCTTCCATATCTTTCAATTCCTTTTTCACCGACAGTGGGCCAACAACATCTTCAGCATGTTCTGTAAAATAAATATTATACCTTAAAAATCAGAATAACTATATCTTTCATGTGAAATTGAAATTTAACAAAATGTTTCAAAGTATTTCCAATTCTGTGTTCAAATTATTAATACACAGCTTTCTTCCTAAATTACTTCAAATTTTTAAAGTTAATATTAATGATCGTGAACCACCAAAATATGCATATTTTCATAAAATACTCAAAAGTACGTTCTTTTTGAGCAACATTCTTAAACGATTTAAAAGAAAAAAAAATCGGAATAAAATGCAAGGGAAAGTAAGATCATAAAGAAATAGTAAATTAAATCTTTAATTCTGTAAAAGTTAAATTAGATTTTTTAATACTATGTTTGCTTCATAATAATTGAAACAATTGTTACACTCAAACAGCTTCTTATATGGACACAATTTTATTCTACAAAAAATATTCCTCCTACAGCAGTATATTGGCTTATGTGGTCTTTGCATTCCCTCTCCTTACCATATTTGAGCAATTTTAGAAACATTACATTTTGTTACTTCAGAATGAGAAATGCAATTATATCTTGTATCAATGCCTGTAGAAATCATTAAAAAAAAAAGATTTATTAATATTATTTCACTGAATATACTAGATTTATGGCAGTGTAGCCCAAAAAGTTGCATTAATACTTATGAATGATATGCTTCTGTTTATCATACATCAAGAGAAGACTGTCTTTTGTCAAAATGATCATTAATCTCTGAAGACAGTTTGCTGGATTAAAATCAAAGACCGGAAAAAAGAAAGATCAGTGTGATATTTGAATATCTCTTTTGATCATAAAAGAAACTTTTCAAGCAAATTGGGGTTTTATCTTCGAATAGTGATTAAATATGAGATATTCATTAAAAAAAGTTTAATTTTGTGATAACTAAACTTATGAATAAGAATGCAAGAAGGAACCTTAGAATATTTTGGTATTGCTCACCTAACCTTAATCTTATCAATTAAAAAATACAAGCATTATAAAAACAGTTCAAACTAAAATCTGAAAACTATTTTAAAATAATTTTTGAGGCTTTATATTTTTAAAGAGATTTTTAAATCAAAATTTTGTTACAAATTAACTATGTATTTAAATCTGATATAAATATGAAAAAAAATTATAGAATGGCAATATATTATACATATATATCAAATTAACTCTCAAAACTTGTCGTACACAATGTTAAGAATAAAATAGAATACAAAATCAAATTAAAAGTTAAATCACTCACACGAGTATAACAGAATATTAAGAGACCAAAGCACTGAAATTGAAAATTTTCATTGAACATTGATTGCTCTAGAGGTAATGCACTAAGTTCTTATTTCAAGCTGTAGGCTAAAACTAAAAACCTACCATTTTGTGAAAGCCAAATATACATTCCCAAAGTCATCAAGCCCATAGTAGTAAAGGCTCCAGCTAATATAAGTTTCCATTCATCAGCAGGCTCATAAAGGACATCACAGAAAGGTTGGCTAAAGCTCATATGATACACTAGAAAAGAAAGATACTTTAAAAACATACAGAAGTACACAGTCAACACTACTTATACACAATTGAAAAAAACAAGAAGCAATTCAAAATGCTTTAAATATAAATCAAAGAAATACATTTATAATATTTATAATGTGAAAATATTTTAATTTTTCAAAAATTCTCTACAATCTTTATTTGGATGCAATTCAAAATTGGAATTAGACATTTTATAGAATAATTTTCACAGATATCCAAATTCTTCAAATTTGTACCGATTCTTTTAAAAAATTATTCCAGTATATTATTTTCCTCAAGAGGGATATAAGTAGCATTGATTGTGCCATTGTAAGCACACTAACAACATGGAATTCCTTATATTTGGTAACAGAAGAATTTTTTTTTTTTTTTTAAAAAAAAAAAGCAAAATAAAATCATTTTAAAAATAACCAGGACAACTCTGAGGGCAAACAAATGCCTACCATGAGTGCATTCCAGCATGGCACTGAGTGAGCATGTAACCAGATCCAATTGTGCACCATGCCTCTGAAAAGTACAAACCTCGAAGAGTGAAAAGAATATAGAGTCGTCACTATTAAACTATAAAAAAAAAAAAAAAAAAAAAAACAATGATAGAAAAATTCTACAAAGAAACAAAGTTTGTAGAACTCAACAGGAACACTGAAAAAGAGCAGAAAAAAAAAATTTATGTATAATATGTCAAAATTCCAAAGAGTAAATAGAAATAAGTATTACATGCTTGTTTTTCTTCTAGTGTCAGATTTCGCCAATCTCCTTTTTCTTTTTGTTTCAAAGTCACAATAGCAGCAGTCCTGTCATTTTTGCACGGTTTAGATGAATCCGTTACACATGGATCATCTACAAAACTGCTGTTGAATGAAAGGCTGGCAATTGTTCGCCATCTAGATTTGTTAGAGCTTGAAATATCAGAGGAATGTTTGAGGCATCGAACTAAATTCCTTGAAACGCTTGCTTGTAAGTTGTTGAGCGCACTTGCCATTTAGTGCCTGAAAAAAATTGAATTACTAGCAACAACTTCTTACCAGGAAAATTAAAAAACAAACTTAGACTTGCATAAATCCATAGCTACATGTCTATTTTGCACTTCATATTATTTATTAAAATAAAGGTAAAAAAAACAATATACTTTACCATCTGATAGAACAAAGCAAACATTACCATAAACAAGCAAATTAAATAACCTTTTATCCACATATTTGTAAAGGTTTCCAATTCCTTATAGTTTATAAAACATAAACATTTAAATTAATTTAATTAATATTAAAATTGTAAAAACACATTTAAAATGACAATAGTTTTAAAATGAAAAAAATTTCAGCAAGGAATAATTTAACTTTATTATACATTAAGTCATTCAAAATATTAAAAATTAATTTAAGCAAAATAGTTCAACCTAGTGACAGTAAGAAAAAACCTTATCTAATGCAATATTTTAATTCTCAAATATAATCATACTAATTTTAGATAGTTTCCACATGAACAAATGAGATAGATTCCGAGCCTCGGTCAAGTGATGAAAATGATACCCGAGCTTAAACCTCCCTCTCCAAATTTCCATAAATGAATTAGAGGACGAAGCCTTGATAGTTTTAAAGTACATCAGCCCTGCTAAATTGTTAGTATTATTTCAAGACAAAAAAAAAGTCCCATAAAATGTTATTTTTATTTGCAAGAATTTTAAAAGAATAACCATAACAAATTTACATCAATCAGATTCAGCTTAAAAGTAATTATAAATGTCTTATTTCGTCAAATATATCAATTCAATTTTTATGCAATTAATTGTGTTAAGAACAGAGAAATAAACATTAATGGCCTATAATTATAAAATTTAATAATTTTGAAAATATTCTGGAAAATATTTTTAATACACTTAACATAAAACAATGTACTTGTAAAACATTTTTTAGTTATATGAATTCCTGTCCTAAATTATGCAAATGAAACCTATATGCTTGCATTAAATCTGCTTATCAATAGATGTTAAATATTAGAGATATCAATAAGACAAGAAAGGGAACAGCTTTAATATCGCCCACTTGCCAAATTTGACGTCAAGTATCATTTTAAAGAAGGGTTACCATCAAAATTTTCAACGAACTTTCATGTTCAAAAAATAAATATACATATTACAAATTTAAGGGTACTAGGATATAATGGTGAAAATAAAATGTCTAGTTAAATAAATATTTTTTTTGTGACATTTATATTTTAAATTATTTATACAACTTCGAAATTTTTTTTTGTGTGTACCTGATAATGATATTTCAATCATTTTATTGAACTATAAAAGAATTTATTTTAAAGAAAAAGTTCTTTCCCTTTAAAATGAATATGGGTTGAATATGATTTTTTAGATATATTTACATTTAGGTACTATTTTTAAAAATATTTTATATATTATATATATATATATAATATATATACAAAATATTTTACTCATCATATAGAAAACAATTCAAGAGATAATGAACCTGATCTTTTAATGATAGTGTTGGATATTTTCCTAAAAACAAATAAAGAACTTAATTTTGGAAATTTAATTATTTCTTTTATTCACATAAAAAACTATTTCTTAAAACTTAGGTATCCCTTAAAGTGCCATCCAATTGGATATGGTATGGGTTGATAAAAATTATCATTTATCACCAAACTTGGCAATATTTTTTGACGAAAAATTTGGGTGGGTGATACTAAAGGCTAGCCAAATATCAAGAGATAACATTAAATTTAATAGTAAGCTTTGTATGTCAAAGTATTGTTTAATTATTCCAATTAAAATGTACAGCAGTTTCCTGTACAATTCACATACATTCATCCCCCCCCCTCCCCCAAAATTTTTTTTTTACTTAAGAAAACATGTTTAATAAGAAAACATTACAGTATATCTCAACCAAATAACACTATTTAAACAATAAATTAGACTTCTTTTGAGAAAAATGAAAAAAAATTTAAAAAATAATACCTTTTCATATGTATTTCCCATTATGATTTTTAATCAAATAAAAAAAAATCCCTTTTCTTCAGATACACTATTTCAAAAAAATTATGACTAATTTTTGCCTATTCATATACTGCTAATTTTACAAGTTATTTGTATACTTTTAAATCGAATATAACTTTATCAGAACATAACTTAGTGTAGAGCCTAAGAAGTGCTGGATCAAAAAATATTACAAAAAAATACAATTTTTTTATTTTGCAATTAAGAAAGTGTAAATTGTATGTGTAATAATTACATTGAGTACAAAACGATCTGAAATAGAAATTTAAACACTCAATATTATTGGAGCCTACAGAACCGAACCTACTTCACTCTAAATACAGTTATATCAGATTTAATGATAAATAACATTAAAAAAAATTTCCCATTAAATTTTTTGTTCCAATGACAAAACAATTAATCTCGCACAAAATAATTTACGAAGCGAAATACTGTTTCTTAATAATGGATTAAATTTTGTATATAAATTTTAATTTCACATCCTAAAATATTTTCAAAAAAATATATTAACTACTTACCACGGACTAATTGCGATATTTCTATGCAAAAATTTGAATGTCAAGTAGAGCCTAAATGTCAAATAGTTTTACCTGAGCCGAAGTCTGGGAATTCGGCTTCTGAGGGTACAACAGGCGCCAGTCTTAAATCGTTACATAATTAAATTAAATAAAGAACACGAAACCATACACCTTTCTATTTAAGAACCACGCACTTCAAATGCGACTTAAAGTTTGCAAGATAACAACCTGAAACAATTTTTCAATTGAAGTTATACAATGCATGATTTTTCAGATGATAAAAAAAACCTTTACCAAAAATAGAACAATTTCGGTCGTATATTTCGCGTTAAAATTATCTTATTTCCAGTGGGATATTACAATTTGTACAAACACGTTGCACGATAAAAAAAAAGAAAAGATGTAACAATCAAATTCAATAATTTAATATTCGTAAAGATTATTATATATACTTACTGTTGTACACTCACCAAGCAACCGCTTCCAATGCTCGAAATTTCAAGGAAATGAACGACGAAAAGGACTAGCAACTTGCCAGATTCTGTAGAAAAAATATTCATTGCCATTTTAAAGAATGAAAATATTTATTTAAAAAAATGTGGGTAAATGGCCTTGATGGGCTATTGTGTGAAGCCGGTTGAATGGAATTGGATACTATTTGTTTCAAACATTTTCTTTTAAGAAAGTTTCATTTTCAGGGTTTTTTTCCAACTCGTATTTCTAAAAACAAAATTGTGTATAATTTGTTTTCGTAACATATTGAATAAGACTGTTCTGAAATCGAAAGTCTATTTCACAAGCATGTAACATTGGAAGGATTTAGTAATAAACGTTACTGCTGCGAATTGTATAACTAAAAAGTTTCAAATACGATACATCGCTGATAAGATTCTAAAACCATGTTAATTATTGAGGAGATTGACAGCCTTCTATAGTGTCGAATGATGTTAGAAAAATTCAAAAACTTTGTGTGATGATAACAAAGTTAATATGAAAAAATTAAAAGCTTCTCTACACCTCCGTGATGCACCCAGTAATTGCGTATGCATGCCCTGTTTGAGGTTTCTCTTGTCAATCCAATATTAAAATACTAGAAGCAGCTCAAAATACTACTCTCAGAATAACTACTAAAGACAGGTAGTTCATGAGGAACACTGAAATCAGAAAAGCTATAAAAATCAAAAGGTTTCGAAAACACATGCAAGATATCTCCAAAAACATTTTCTCGTCACTACAAAACAATAGTAATATTAATATCCAAAATCCAGAAAATTATCTTCCTAATCCTAATAGCAAGAAACCAAGAATTATCCTCCTCGATTCCTATGAACCACCATAATTTTTAAATTCAATAGTAAATTTTATTTCATTATTTTCTCTTCACTATATTCTATCTTTTTCATACATCCCCAATACCGGGCATGCTCCACCCACCTCAATAAGCCAGACTCCAGGAGGATCAATAGAAAGTGGCGGTACCAACGTCACCTACTCACTAAGCACAAGGACTTTGCAGCCACCTGAGTGAATCCCCACCCTCTTCCCTCCACCTGAACTTCATCTCCACGCAAGACTTAGAACCATTCCAGCGTAACTCTCCATCATAACAAGTCGTCACCGTAGCTCCCTGCACGACACTGGATGAAAAGTGGCTCCCCCTCCCAGGTACCTGTTGATTCATTCAATAGCTTCAATAGTCGGGGTTCCTTTGACTGTTACCAAGATTTGTAATGTTGTCCCGGTGTCCTCCTTATGAAGAAAACCCCGTGCATTCAATAAAGACTTGAAATTCCATAGTTCTCGTTACTGGGTCGCTGATTTATGTCATATATATATATATATATATATATATATATATATATATATATATATATCCAAGTTAAAAACTACTACTATTTTCACCACTCGAATCGCAAGAACGACTAATCTTTCTGAGGCTCATTACGTAAATCAAGAATATTCTGCATTAAATTAAGGGAAATTATATTTTATTGATAATCTATCGCATAATTTTTATCATGATCGAGGAAAATACATCAAATGTAGTACCTCCCGCTTCATGCCACACCACGTGAGGAATTTAAGGTTCAATGCCCATTAGCAAGAGCCTCCATAATTCCTCATGATGGGCCTTTAATAAAACCAGGTCTCGAACACGTTTTTTCTTGTACCAATGTATTGAAAAATAGAGAGGGAGAGAGAGAAATTATGTACAATAATAATAAAAGAACAACTGATTACTTTTCTGATTTATTAAGAATGCATTTGTTTATTACATTATAGTACAGTTTACTAGCTTGCAACACCCCATTATTACTTTCTTCTCTTATTATTATTAATTACAGAGAGACTGGCTGCTCATTTCCTTTTATTGTTAATTTAGCAACAGCATTGTATTGTAACTGTTGAACAGTTTTTAATTTAAATTTCGTACAATTACATTTAATTCAATAAAATATAATTTCCCTTAATTTATTGCAAAATGTTTTTGATTTCTCTAATGGAACTCAGGAGGATTACTCGCTTCCCGTGATTCGGGAAGTAATAGAAATTAATAACATAAGAATTTGATTCGGCGAATATATATATTCGCTGAATAATATATGTATATATATATATATATATATATATATATATATATATATATATATATAATGCAACCCTCCGGAATAAAACACGTTTCCGAAGTGGCTCACAAACTCTTTTGGGTTGGACAGGCCTGGTTTAGATATGTTTAAAACTAATTTTTCAATAATATATCTATAGATAAATTTTGGATCAAGATGAAAAATAAATATCCATTTCTATATTAGAGAAAACTATATTATGTTAACTATATTATGCTATATTGCAACAACATATTTATGGGAAATGGGATTTTCATCTATAATAGTAAAAAAAAAAAAAATTAGAAATCGATATTTGATTGTTTCACCGCTCCAACCTACGTAACTAACTTAGAACCCACAATTCAAAAGTTAATTGAAGTTAATTATGGATCTCTGGATTAAACATTATAAGCCAAATAAATCAAAATTGTAGATATTTACTTTTGCATTAATTAGAGGACTGATTATTTTGCTTTGAAATGTCTTTTTGATATTTTTTTTTTTTTTAATTAATTTCTGTGATTTTTCTCAAATATTTATTTACTAATGTATAATAAAGACAATAATTATTTATTTTAAAATTTGAATACTTGTAATAAATCATAATAAAAGCAAATGTAAGTAAATGATAACAAAAATTTTACAATTAACTTTGTAGTAGCTCTTTAATACCCGGAAAGGTTTTATTTATTTATTTCTTTTTGCAAATAAAAACCATCGGTCCGCAAATTTTTTTTCACATACTTTTCCATCCGTTAGCTAAAAACCGATCAAGATACGTTGGCCAATGAGTTCGTTACTGACCTCTCCCCTATTCCTCTGAGGACAACTGTTAGCTCATAAGTACAAATTTAAATTATTCCAGTGATTCCCAACCCTTGGTACCCTTTTTGAACTAGTTAAGGTTTCCAACTGCAACTTATCGCTAGAAAAACCAGGACTAACCCTAAATAAAAGATAAAATTATGTGGATTTCCTGCCACTCCTGTGAAGGCGGCGAGCACCCTGCGGTGCCGTCGCTTTGGGAACCACTGAGCGCAATAATAAGAAAAATGCAAAAATTGCAGACATTCGTCTGTGAGTGAGAATCTGTCATGAATAGCAGACCACTAACTTATATATCTGGGGAACAAGAGCTGAAAACCTTGACCCTCCTCAATGTTTCTTCGGGATATTCCATTGAATAATGTTTCCGATTTGGATCAAATTGAAAAGACTAATATTGTTTTGAGATGGAAATATATTCAGAAGGTTCGTGAAAATCTAAAATAAAGGTTTAAAAGGAAGTATCTGGGTTTCCTTCGTTCATCAGTTACTAAAAGAGAAGATAAAATAAATACAGATGACACGGTGTTAATCGGTATAGATGATATATATATAAAAAAAAAAAAAGGCTGTGCATTGGCTGCTAGGAAGAGTACTGGAACTTTAACCAGGAAAAGATGGAATCCTCAGATTTTTAAAACTGCGAACTGAAAGGGGAAACATACTAAGACCAATCCAACGACTGTAACCTTCGGAATTGTCACCAAACTACGTGCAAATTGTATCGGAAAATCAGAAGCTTCCGGAAGTGGTAACTGAATATTCTGAGCTTAATACTGACTCTAATAAAATTGTTCCCGTGACTCGCTGAGGACGAGAAATAAAACCAGTTAAAAGACTGGATTTATAAACTTCTAAACAAACTTTCTATACTTGAATTCAAAAATATTGATTTAAATTTGCATTCCAATATTTTGAAATATTTGCATTGTTATTTGTACTTCTTTGTTATCTCAAATTGTATGCATATATTATCTTTCTGTTTTTGAGTTTGTATCCCCAAACTCAAGGTGGGGAGAATGTTGCATCACGACAAAACTCCATGAGAGGTAAGTTTCTCTGTTGGAGAGTGGCAACGGATGGAAGAGAGCTGTAACGGTTGTGTTTTGGAAAAATGATGGTGAAAAAAAAAAGCGTTTAGTGTTTGTGCTGCTTTGATTTAAATAAATGTTTTTGATGTTTCCTTCAGCGTTGTCATCTATGAACAAAATTGACGACATTCATTTTCACAGTCAATCCTAATAAGAACCATAATGGAAGGAAGTAGCGTACGAACACTATTTTGACGTTGGGATGAATTAAATCTTGTGAGCGTCATGATCTCATAGTAAAAGCGCCTGGAAGCTCAGATTTTTCTGCTATAAATAATTTTCAATGTGTGGCACAAAATAATTTAAAATCCAATCTTGAAATAAATTTCGAGTTTTATCCAAGTTTTTGGATTTATTTTCCAATGTACAGGTAAGGTGTTTGATTCTTGCCTTTATATAAATGCCACTGGGGTCTTAAAGATCTATAAACCAGCAAGGCTTTTGTCATGACGTCCTCCGACACATTACTGTATAAGAAATACGTTATACAATCTTCGGACACTTTATATCCAGGTGCAGCTTTTTTTTCCTCTTACTTTTTTTCGGTATAAACGTTCTACTGGGCACTTTTTTCCACCCAAGCCCAGTTGTGTCGGCATTGAAAACTTAATTTGTTGAATATCTTGCTCTTCGATTATTTTCTGAATTTTTTCTGATTATGTCTTAGCAACTTCATGATCAGCCGACGAAGATTCTCTTTGAGCTACGAATTGGAAAAAGATTTTTGAATTTTTTGAACACACTTTTACTTACCACAAAATATGGGCTGACTGAGGATTCTCCATGTTCTTTACATGAAAATTTTAAATGCCTTTTGTTTACTGATTTTACCATCCAATGGAATTCTTCTTTTGGGAACTGTCGTCAATCCCAAAGCTGAGCGCCTTTTCTCAATAATTGGCGCTAGAAGATGAGCTGCACATTTTGCTGATATCAAAGATCTTTTTCATTTTTCTTAATAGTCCAGACTGCTACTTCATTTAAATTAAGAATTTTTTTTCCAATGGGAGATAATTTTTCTCCTTTTATAAGACTATCCATGATTTGTATACTTTTACTTCTAAAACAATAATTTTTTAAAAATCTTTATCAGACAAAGCTTGAAACAGAAACTTAATTTTCCAAAAATTAGTTTTTTAAAGATGAAAAAGTCATTACTTAAAACATCGTGCCTCGCCGGAGACTGCCCACTAGCCGCTTGAGAAACTTTTGTCTCAAGGTCAAGGAAATAAAAAGTATAAAAAGAGCCTTCAATCCAGGGATCCTCAAGTGCGATCGCATTTTACTACAGATGGATACCGCATTGGACTTAATCCTTTTAATACATTTTCAAGTAAAGCCACTGTCACACCCTTTCATAGATGAATGACCTAAGCGAATGGTAATTCAAAAAGAAAGATTTATTTACTGGTTCGCATTTCGCCATCGTCGTTTGCTTTTTACAACGTTTTTCTGAATTTCACTTGGTGTGTGTGTGTGTCATCAAATTTTCGATCGTTAATTTAGTCAACTTCCCATCAAGCTAGAGCTTTGAAATTTTGGGAATCGTTCGTACTCGCCTAACAATGCAATATTTAGACGTTTGCGACAAGTTTTAACTAATATTTCAATAATTTTAATAAGTCAAAATATTCTTTCCTCTCGGCGCTTTTAGGATTGAGGAAAAAATTTCTTTCCCCCTCTGGGAACACCGGGCACTCCCCACGCAGCATGCGGTATCGTAAACCTTTTGTACTCACAAAGGGGAAATACTATCTCCCCTTTACTATCTTCGAGATAGTAAGGGTTGCTGACTTTTAGTCAGTAATCATTCGCAAGAAAGAAAGTTTCCAATATTTGGCGCCATGTCTTATCACAATAATTTTTTCTGAATTCTGGTTCCCATTCTTTTTTTACTTACAAACTTTCAAATGCATGTTTTGATTTTATGAGTATTATGAATTTTTTAATACTCTCACAAATGTCTCTTTTTAAGTGAATTTTAAAGTTAAAAATAACTAACAGCTTTAACTAATATTTCAATAATTTTCTTTAATAAACTTTGCCACCATATAAAAACGTTGGTTTTTATATCGAATTATTTCATTTCATTTTTAGATGATGGGGAAAAATTTTAATACTTTTTAGCTACGTTTTGATACTTCTGAATCGTGTACATCACATGAAAACAAACGTAGCAGGATGTGTCTTGCGATTGCCGCTATTGTTCGTTATTTGACGTTCGTTATTTCATTATGTGACGTTGGACTATTTGCGATTTTCTCCTCACTAACCTCGGGGACTTTTATCAGTTTGAATTGTCTGAAATTACAACGTCTACCCAACCGAAATAATACGTGATTAGGTAAATCAGACAGAAATGAAGTGAAGCGATTTAGATATATTTGTTTATAAAGGAAACAGAATTCATGGGAAATAGAGGATAACAAATTACTGTCAGAAAAGCGTTATTCGAATTGGAATTCTATTAGTTTTGTGGACAAAAGATGTTTCCACTAAAAGTATTAAGCTACGTAGTTACTGTTTATGAGAGCTATTGCATTAAGAGCTAGTGCATCTGTAAGATAAGATTTCTTATTTAAACCAGAAATAAGATTGTGAGTGGTGTTTGGATCCGAGAGAGAGCGACATAAGGTACTCTACAGCGATGATTTATAAAAAATTCTATTTTGTTCCTGTGTGTCATCAATTGGAGTTTAGATTGAGATATGCCGCAAGAGCTGGTTAATGAAGTGCCGACGTTACAACTATTTCAATGTAATTTAGTTTTTAAATGTGTTGAGCAATATTCATGTTATTTAGTGCTATAGAAGTACAGCGTCGTACGAAGGTTTCGCAATTTTCTTATTGCATTATAGAAAAACTTATTGTAAGATGCCGTACTGTAGGAGGGTTATCTGTAGCTAATATTAGAGCGAAACATTTATTATTATCGCACACATAAAAGGGGAAATGTTTCTTAGACGAAAATGTAACATGTTTAATTAGAAAACTTAAATTATATTATAGATATCCTTCAAGTATTTTATTGTCTTTTAAGCAGTTTAATTGTTGATCAAATGAGGCAATCTATTGTACAAAGTAATGACAAATTCGCAATTGTTAAATGTGAAAATAATTTTGCTCGCTATTTAAATTGAAAATTTCCTTTGTCTTTTTGTAGAAGTTTCTACTTAATTCTTGCGAAGGACTATTTTAACATACAAAAAAAAAAAAGATCTTTAATTTAAAATATGAGAAACAATTTTTACCCCACACAATGGCATATCAAATTTACCTTCCATTGTGTCCCGAAGATTTCAGGTATTGAATTCGTAAGTATTGAATTTTAAGTACACGCGCGCCACACCCATTCTTAAAATCTTATTTATTTATATTTTTCTATTATTAGTCTTTTACTTCGAATCATTTCCTGTCTCATTTGAAAAAAAAAAAATGCATAATCTTTATTTTGATTTGATTTATATAATGCAATATCCAGTGTCGGATTAGTCGGTAAGCAACTGTTTCCGTGTGGCCTCTCACATGGAATTTTAAGGTCTGCACGCAATTAAATACGTAGGCAACGTTTTCGATTCACACAACCATTCAAAAATAGCATTTAAGTTGAAAATATTATCAGAAACACACAAAATATGATCAAGTAAAAACAATAAATTTACTTAAATACAACATAAGAGAAAATTCAAAAAATTTCACTATATATATATATATATATATATATATACACTGGCGTACCCAGAAATTTTCGGGGATGCATTCCTTAATTACCTTGAAAGAAGCAATTTCTTTAGTTTAGAATTACCCATTAGTAAAAACTAAAGAATGCACAATATTAATTTTATGTTTCCTATTTAAAACTGTTCACATATTAATATAATTTTATGAAGATGTTAAAATCTCAAAAACAAAGATCCTTTAAGCTAAAATTATGAAAATACCAAGAGAACACAAATTCCAGCAAATCAGATCCAACATAATAGAAAAATTTATTAAAATCTGTTAAAAATAGTAAAAAAAAAAAACCCGATAGCAATTTAAAATATAGTTAAAAAGGCCGCACGTGTAATAAAATGAAAAATTATAAATATATATATTGTTACGAACATGAGTTGATGCCTCCCTGCAACGCTTCTCTTATAAAGGAAAAGGTGGATTTGAAGAGATGTCACCAGTCAGAAAAATGAGAATTTATGTAATGACCCCTTCACTTCGGCGACGGATTTGGCAACCATTTGGTGACTTGTCGAGATACTTGGAGACTATAGTGACAAATGGAAAATACTCGAAGATGCTGGAACAAGGACGAAAAATCGATAAGGAAGAAAGTTACAGATTTTTCGTGAATTTTAACATGAGACGTCTCGCCTAGCCGGAAAAGATATAAATATGCCAAAAGCTACAGTCGGATGAGGCAGTCTGGGAACGAGGAGGAATCGGTCTTAGAACGGAATCAGTTATCTGTGGAATCTGCTTTGTAGACCAATCCAGGAATCGTGGTAGGGTGAATGGGCTGGAGATTCGGCCTGAATCTAGAGGAACTGCTACGGAGAGTCTGTTTTTGGATATTTTGTTGGGGAGATCAATCGAGGAATCGACTAACACTGTCGGCACTTGAAATGAAGCATGTAGGGTGAATTTGTGAAAAAGCAACGTGTATCTTCTGGGAATTGTCGGAGCCTGCCCTGGAAGTGCCGAATATTACTGAGGAGGCTACCACAGTGAAGAGTAATAAGCTGGTGAGCTGAAAGTTACAGAAAATAACCGTAACTGTTCATAATTAGCGTTTTTTTCCTGTTTCTGTGTCATTGAATTGTGCAAGTGCTGCGTATTTGTTATTGTCCAAATTGTGCTACCTGTGTGTTGTCTTGAAGATTTACGAATAAATCGTCATTTGTCATTATCCTCCAAATTGGTATTGATTTTCACTCCTATGCGCCCAGAGGAAGAAACATTACGTAACAATATATATATATATATATATATATATATATATGTAACATTATCCTGTCGACTAAATGTAACATAATCCCTGTCGACTTTTGTAATGTAACATACTATCAAATAACAGTCGAGGCGTATTGAATTTTCACTTTTATTTTAAGCTGAGAGAGAGAGACCATTTTCATTAGGTAGTTGGTTACATCATTAAACAGCAAGTAAAGGTGAGAAGAGCTGTATGAAAAAAGAGTAAGAGCAGTATGAAAGAGAACGTTTTTCGTTGTGTTTTTGGTTATATAATAGGGAAAATTCCCATCAAACGTCAGAAGCACGTGGTATGAATAAGGGGATTCCAGGGGAATATAATAGATAGGGAATTAAAAAGGGATTGTTTTTGACAGATTTATAATTAGTTTAAGCAGAATTTATCCGTTTCAAGAGCGCGTGATCTAATAAATAAAAGGATACTTTGGAAGGGGATCAGGAAATAAGAATGAACTCTTTACTTTAGTAATAGGGAATGAGATAGAATAGAAAGTTAAGTTATTATTTAGAGTAATTATTGAATTAAAAGTTAAATCATTACAATTTCCCCCCTCCGCAAGACGCGGATGTGCGTTGGGCAGAATAGAAAGTTAAGTTATTATTTAGGGTAATTATGGAATTAAAAGTTAAATCATTATATATATATATATATATATATATATATATATATCCAGTTTTTACAGTTTTATTTACTCTCTCTCTTTTTTTTTGGTTTGCAAAATATTTAAGAATTCTTCACTTGTACATTTTAACGTATGTGTAACAAACATTCTACTAATTGGACTGTTTAAACGTATTATTTATGTACTGTTTCTTAACACATGAAAATGAATAAATAAATAATAATAATAATTCACGATCTTTCAGCATGTATGTTACAGTACATGTTGTAATAGGCAAGAAAACTAAAAATTTTAAAAGTTTGAGGATATTCGGGATAATATCTGTCCTGCACTTTTCTAAAGTTTTTACATCAGTTAATCTAGTATATTGTGTCTGTAATTTCTTTTTCCATACACACAATGATTTTCTGTAGTCAAAATACTAATACCACACTCTGACAAATCTGAAGAAAATGCTTCTTTCTGAATTTCTAATTTATCTTCCTCTGCAGAGAT
>BMAW01022125.1:105646-117130 GCA_019974015.1 Nephila pilipes
AGATTGTTAAAAAAAGAGACTAAATAGATTGTTAAAAAAACAGATTGTTAAAAAAAGAGACAGAAAGGGATTACACGGGTTCATCATACACACATACATACACAGTGTGAATGCGAGAGCGTAAGTTCTTTCCAGACATCCTGGTTCTTGTCGATGAATTAAAACAAATAATTGGAGCAGTCGTTTAATTTTAATAAACCTAATTAATAAGTAATTTTTTGAATCATGATAACAATTTGGTTGATATTTGAAGCGAATTACTTTTGAGATATTGCCAAGCCATGACGAAAAAAAAGCACACTGGCCCAAGCAGCAAGCGTCAATAGAGAAAGATTGCATTCATTTTACGGACGCATATGTATTTTACCTAGAAAACGAGGGTTCCTCGAACGGATTTTGTTAATTCAGCGGTTTTAAAAATGATTCTCAACATATTATAATTAAACAAAACACACACGCGAATATATATACTCATGTCCATAAATTAAAGATAATGCCAACTTCGGCAAATAAAGGTTCAGAAACAAAACAAACATGATTTATTCATAAAGCCTATTTATTAAGCAGAAGATAAATAACAAAAAAAGATGGTGTACATATGATACCCTTTATAAATACAATAATTTTTGCTCCCTGGAGCTATTACATAAAATATCTCCTTTGAAAAATATCCCATTATACGGTTGATATGATAGATAATACCTTGTATGACTCCCAGACGATGAAATACAGTCGTTCAACGCCTAAGCATGCTGAGTATCAAATTATCGATCTGATCTTGGGGAGGATTACTCCACTCAGCAAGCAATGCTCTTCGAAGTTCTGGTACACATGTAGGAGGAGGTTGACTGGCTGCAACTCGTCAGTCAAGCATATTCCATACATGCTCTATCGGATTCAAGTCAGGTGAGGATATTGGCCATTCCATACGGGTGATATCTTCAGATTGAAGGCATTCGCTTACAATGTTTGCACGGTGATGATGGCCTTTGTCGTTCATAAACACAAATTCTGTGCCATGGCACCCCTAAGCAAATTTATATGTCTTTCCAGAATGATGTCCCGATAAATTTGACCAATCATAATTCCGATTTGAACATGTTGATCTGTGCTGGAGGCCCGTATAACTCCACCTCAACGAGTAGTCCTGCACCACCGTAACGATCTTGTTCACTGATGTTGTCTTGGTGGTAGCGGATACCTGGAGTTCTCAATACGAAAGCCCGACGTGAATCAGACTGCAAACTAAACCTGGACGCTTCAGAAAACACAAGCCCACTGTGACGATGTCCACATTGCATGTTTTCTACTCCAAGCTTACCGCTGGCGACAATG
Source organism: Nephila pilipes (assembly GCA_019974015.1). Taxonomy (NCBI): domain Eukaryota; kingdom Metazoa; phylum Arthropoda; class Arachnida; order Araneae; family Nephilidae; genus Nephila; species Nephila pilipes. The sequence goes on from BMAW01022125.1 coordinate 106,982, forward strand.
AATTACCGTCAGCGGAACCCATCTGACAGGCCTGCGAGTATACAGACTATGTCCAAAACGTCTGTACACGGTTTGCCTTGAAACTGTTGTACCTGTGGCTAAAGATAGCTGACGAGGAAGGTCTAATGCTTTGCTCCGGCTGTTCTTTTTTTCAGTTACTGCTAAATACCTATTGTCATTCGGCCTTGTAACTCGGGCGTGACCTGTACTGTAACATCTACTGACACTTCCATCATTTTGAAATCGTTGCCAAAGCTTGAGATGACACTTTGGGCTATTCCAAGTTTCCTGGACACTTCCATCCGAAAACGCCCACATTCCAGGCGACCAATAATTTTACCACGTAAAAATCATCCACATACGCCATCTGTGTCGTAACTATTCGGTGGTGGCAGTGAGCGGCTAACAGAACGTTTGAGAACGAACGATTTTACTTCCCTATATACACCTCTCGTCAATGTGACGTACTATCGGCGTCATCTGATGACTTTCTGTAATTTGTATATTATTCTTGAAAATGTGTGCGATAATTCTACGGGTGATATATATTAGCCCATGCAGTCGAGCCCCATTAACTCTTGGTTCAATACTTCGCGGGTCGCTATTTTTTCGAAAATCAACAATTTTACAACTGACAGTCTTATGACGTATATATATCTGTAACTGCTACCATTATCCAAATTTTCAGAATTGAAACGTCATGACTACGACTAGTATAAAAGTAGTGCGTGAGATGTTATTTTGATCCGCATTCTCTTTCCGTTCACGCACTTGCCCACCTTATTTTGTTTATCTGCCAATTAGATGTACATATGTGTTGTTGATTTTTTTATCTATTATTATTTAGGTTTTAATAAAGATTTTTATTCAAATGTTTCCTGTCACCCTCTTCCAATGAAATAGTTTCATTAAACTTCGTCTGAGAATTGGAGTCAAAACATGTGATTGTACTGATCAGTCTCCCCCCTTAATCTTAAAAATATCTGCAAATTTCTTAGAATTCTTTTCAATATTTTACAATTATTCTATTTTTTTACTGTGGGGGTCACCGTAACCTTCACATGCACCCCCTAACGGTCTCAGATGCACCCCTTTGGGTACCACCAGTTGAGAGCCGCTCTAATGTTTGTTGTGAAGTTCTTCGATTCAGCATTCACCAACCATTGTTTGACGCAACACACCTTTGTGGGCCATAAAATATCGATATTAAATAGTGAAATACCCGGCAAACACACGTTAGGGAAGACTAGTGCTATAAGCTGAAGAGAAAAAAGAATACAAGAAAGCGCGTTTCTTTCTATAAGCGCATGTGAGTTTAATATGTTTTCTCTACGTAATATTTTATTGAAATAAGTACTCGGAAGTAAACACAATAAAACGTATAGAATGTTATAAATATCAGGGAGTTCTACTTCATTGTATCTTGCATACGCATAAGAAGGAAAATAGTATTGTACTTCAATGAGAAAATAAAAACTAAAAAAATAGTAATGTCGAACTTAAAAATCAACTCCACATCGTGAAATAACGCGTGTTTCTAGTCAATATCGGCCATGAGGTATTATCTCACGTCACACTTTAACTTTGGCTTAGGCAACGAGCTCAACCAAGGCTATTTAGAAAGTTTAGTTTAGTTTTTATTAACGTCGCACGAGAAGCACCACGAAGGCTGTTGGCGATGAGCCTCGTTCATGTAGCGAGAACGATGCCTGAATTGGCACCTCCCTCTTTAAACTTACGTACCACGTCAACGGGAGGACATGGAACCTCGTAATTTTGAACCACGTTCGAGTGACGAGGACGACAATTGAGTTAGCACCCTCTCTCCTTACTTCCACACCACGCCAATGGGAGGACTTTGGACTCCTACAGATTTAACAGCATCAGCCCCGGCTACACGGTGGGTCTTTAGCTGCCAAGGATCGAACCCGCGATTGAACGAAAACCGGCGGCCACGAATCTGAAGTCATAACCACTAGGCTACCGCGGCCACTAGGCTATTTAGAAAGACTAACATCGTTCAAGATGCCATTGCCTTTATATCAGAAATCCCGTACATTAAAAAAGGACATTCCAACATCTCTCACTTCCTTCATCCTTAGGAGCGAGTTAAAATTATAATGTGGGCTTTACGGCGTTCCCCCTTTTGGAACTTTAATGCGATTGCTTATTAACGTCGCACTGCGAAGTAACACGAGGGTTTTTGGCGACGGACCTCGTCATTATTGAATCTCGGTCAAGTGACGAGGACAACACCTTGCTGACACCTCCCTCTTCAAACGTCCTCACCAAGCCAACAGGAGAACTTGGACAGATTTAACGAGCAACAGTCCCGTTACAAGACGGGTCTTTATAGGCATCAAGTCTCGAAACCACGACTCGATGTAAACAACGCCGGCCGTGAGTCTGCGGCTCATTAAATTGAACTGGACAACAAAGTCCTGGCTAACGTGAAGTGGAAGTTTAGAGCAGGGGACATCAATTCACGCATCGTCTGGTCACTTGATCTTGATTCAAAATTACGACGTCCATCACCAGTAACTGTCATATTATGCTAGATAGGGACATACTTTGAGCAGCAAAAACCCGCTCCGCACACAGTGGTTATATTACGGGTTAACTTACGTATGTGGCAAATGAGGGCGACTGCGGTAGCCTAGTGGTCATGATCGCAAACTCGATGCCGGCCTTGTTCTCTTCGAATCGTGGGTTCGAGCCCTAATGCCATTAAGTTACCCCGTGAAGCGGGGCTGATGTGCGTTTAATTTGATCGAAATCCCATGTCCTCCCGTTCACGTGGTATGTAAGTTAAAAGAGGGAAGTACCAGCTCAGGTGTCGTTCTCGTCACATGAGCGAGGTTCATCGCCAACAGCCTTCGTGTTGCTTCTCAGTGCGTCGTTAATAAACAATCATAATCGCGGTAAATGGGGAACAAACGAAAAATAGTTCTATGTAGGACAAAATATCGCTATGTAGCTAGAAATTGGTTTTTCAAACAAGGCAACAATTCATACAAGCAAAGGAACATTTTTAAATGTTTTACTTGATGGCGAATTAAATATAACAAATACGAACATTTCAAAAAAAATGTATAAATAAAAATTATTCATCTCATTCAAGAACGCGGTTTTTCTAGAGGTCGATTGGTTTACTTTCATCAATTGAAAATGCTGTTTCGCTCGCAAAGTTGACATTTTTGGTGACACAAAGAAATCGGCGATCAGTTTTTGCGAAGGCGGTTGTTCGGTTAGCCGTTTGTAAGGTCGTGTTAACCAGACATGCAAGATCGAAGCTCATTCTAGAATTTTAAAGTTTTTTTTATTTATTTTTTTTTCCAAATTGCTATCGATTGTAAGAAAATTTAATTAAAGCCCCCAAAGTGTTAGTTGAAGAGAAAAACGCTTTTAGACCAAGTTCTGAAGTAATAAGGTAGGTGATGCAATATGAACGTATTTTTGTAATGTGCTCACGTAATATCTGGTGGACCAAGAGTTGCTTTCTTTTTAAATTACCTTTTTTTTATTAATTTTTAAATCATGCATTTTGATTTTTTTTTTTTTTTTTTTTTTTGTATACACTGCATAAGAAAGACCGTACATGAAAAATCGCACAGTAAAAGACCGCATAAAAATAAGTCTCACTGTTCTTATATTAGTAAATAGACAGTGTCTTTAAAAATCCTTGTCTGGGGAACAATTAATCAGATATCAAATTAGATATGTGGTTATAATAAAGAATATTATAATTTACCATCCAAAGAGAATGTTTGGATGAATTTAAATGTTTCACTTGTTATTTGTTTGAAATATATTTAGTGAATTTTTACTATTCCCTCTACTGCATATAAAATTATTTCTCCTTGAATCTAATATATATATATATATATATATATATATATATATATGTGTGTGTGTGTGTGTCTTTAATATAACACTATATCATACACAGAGTCTTAAAAATATATATTTTAGGAATTTTATGAGTTTTTCAGCACTTAATTGATATTTTTTTTATCAAAAGTTTTATTAAACAAATTCAACTAATGATAATGTCTGATGTAATTTTAAAGCAATTAATCAGTAGATTGTATTGATACAGCCAACTTATTCTTAGTTCCAAATTTTTCTCTTCCGTAATTCCAAATACTTTGAAGTAGATCACCTTGGAAATGTTGTTTCCTTCTACAAGCTTTCATTTTATTTCCTATGTTCGTATGTATGTATGCATGCGTGAGTGTAAGTAAACAAAAATATGTCTCTCCGGTTTCAAATATGTATTCGAATGTCAACCCACTTCCTGTTTCATCTTATCGAGTTGCATGCAAGTATACGATACTAAGAGACGTATTGTCTCAAGCAGTGACGGACGAAAGGGATGCCTTTGGCCCGGGCCTTGCACTTGACAACGTCCAAAGGAGATGAAATTTTGCACATATGTCTGGCTCACGTAATTGCTTTTTTTAAGTATTAAATTCCTATAAGAAGCATTTCTTTAAAGATGGATTGAAAGGAATTAAACAGAATAATAAATAAAATAATAATATTGACGATAACGATGATGAAAATAATAATAATTGTTATAAATTTAAATATAAAATAACAGTTTATAAAAGCTCGAAGAGTGTTAATACTTTTTTTTGTTTTCATATATAAGTCTGTAGCTGTTGTACTTCATTTGTCGTTAATTCCCCAGATGCCTCAGTTAAGCGCTTCAATCTTTTGTATATTATTTTACATTAAAAATTATTTTTATACTTTTTAGTTCATCAGTAAATAATAGCTTGAAATTAAATTTTTTTTTTTACTTACATTGATTAAAAGCACAATGTTCTGATCGATAATTACGATCAAGATTGCTTCGTTCAGATGTGGGTGACGTACGACTTCTCGGACCAGCAAAACGCCTTCTGCGATTAGATTCAAATTTCGGTTAAAAAATTATTTCGTTTTCTTCAATGGATTTTCGCTCTGTTTTTATTCTTTCGCAAAAGGTTATTTCTTAATTATCATCCACATTCAGAATGAGAACAATTCCAAAGTAGCAATTAAAAAAAAGGCACTAATTCACCCGCAGAAAGGATATTTTCTCTAATGACTAAGTTGCTGAAGAGCGAAAACACTCGCGCAGTTCTCAGTTACATGTCCATGATCGAGGTAAATGTCAAGAATTTCCTCCTTATTTGAAATTAACACAGAAAACTATAAGGTTACTTAAATTATTTATTTTTAAGAGTTCATTCCCCTCTCTCTCTCTCTCTCTCTTTTTTCAATAATACATAAAAACTCGGAAAGAATAAACATTTTGAATACATCTAAAAATTAGCAGCTGTCCCATTTCGAGGAGGAAGAAATATATGATCATATAAATAACAACTACCTAAAAATAAAAGTTTAAGGGGGTGTTAGATGATCATATAACAATAACAGATACCTGAAAATTTGCAGATATCTAGTTTTAATAGGGGGGACATAAATTGTCATAATAATAACAATTATTTAAAAAGTAGTATTTGGGGAGGGGATGGGTAAATTATAATAATTGCCTAAAAATTAGCATTTGAGAAAGAAATAGATGGTCATAATAATAATAATGACATAAAAATTAGCATTTATGGAATAAATATATGCCATGTTAATAACAATTATCTAAAAAATAAGCATTTAAAGGGGGAAATAGATGTGCATATTAATAAAAACCGGTAAAAGTTAGTTTTAAAGGAATAAATAAATGTTCATATTAATAACACTTAAAAATTTGCAGATTTCCCGTTTTGAGGGGGAAAATCAGGTTAATCTTGTATTTTGATGCTTCCTGTGCAACAACTTTCTCCTATTCTGTTTCGATGCAATTGTGCTCACGTAACCGGTCTAAAGCCCTCGAATGGAACCATTTCGTGTTGATCGAAATTGAAAACCAATGAATTTAGATTAAGGAGAGGGAATACTTTTAGAAAACGATTCACGTTTTTAGGAATATCTATTCGAAACGGTTTTTTTTTTTTTGGCACGGTTACAGATCTGTTAAAGCGATTTTAATTAAACGTATTTCTCTCTCCAGCTGTAATGAATTTTATGTAAATATTCTTTTCGATCGTAAGATGAGGAAAACGTTGGTAAATTAGATGAAACAATTTAATTTCATATTCTGCTTAGTGGAACTGACGACATTCTTATTACAGCACATTTCCCTCTTCTGACCAATACAAATGTTTCATGAGAACATATGTGACCCAATAAAATTATTTTACGAAGTAAATAAATCAAGCGTTTCTGTGTGTGTCATTTTCTAAACAGCAAATTATGTGAATGCATTTATCATGAAAGTAGTTAGAACTAAATGAAGAAAAAAAAAGTGGAATGTCTATGTCGTCGATGAATTATGGCTTCACGTGTATTAGGAAGATAGCTACATTTTATCTGTTTCATTAGCGTTTCCGATTTAGTCACTTTAGAAAGATAACCGGATATTGAAGATGACATTAACATGCCAATAATCTAATATGGCTGCATTTTAGAAACTTTAATTTAAAAAAAAGTTAGCACATTATCTTTTCAGATTCTTAAAACACTTATTATTTTTTTTTTCATAAAAATTCTTACTAATTAAACTTAGACAAAAAGTACTAATTAAGAAGCAAAATAATGTACTTTCTGTTAGTCTTACATAGTATACATAGTCTTACACATTATACTTCTCATTACATAGTCTACTCCGTGGTCTTACAGCCTTCGGGATCCGGGCTGAATCGGATGAGCGAATTTGCCGGATTACCCCTATAAACCCATCTGAAATAAAAATTAAAGCGAAAAACATGTATTTAATGAGTTCTCGTACTTTCTGAACCTGCAAAGACGATATAAGAATCCAACAAAGTATTTCGTCATTCTAAAAACTACAAAATTAAATTCAAACATTGAACATCAACTTAATTGAATATTCTTGTATCGATCAAAAACATAAAGCAGAAGAAAATTTAATGTCGTTCAATGCTAGTTGAAACAATTTGTGACAAGCCACTTGCTTATTTGTTTGATTGGCGCTCGTAGAACACCTACTGGGCTTCGAGAACGTTTTGCTGTAAAGTACACTGTATGTTAACAGCTGTACTGTTGTACAAACGTGTTGTGTAACCTTCGAGAAAACGAGAAACACTGCACAAAAACGAAAATAGACAATTACGATGAGTACTGGTAGAAAATGCGAGCGTCGCCGTGTCACGTTCTGGCGATCAAGCTTAACAAACACTCGAATCTGTAAGAATAAATCCGAAAGAAACGGCTTGATCAGGACTAAGTTATGTAATGCGCCAAACCATCGAATGCGGGATAAAATAGTGCTTGAATATATACACTGGTGTCCAAAAACTAAGCACAATTCGTAAAAGGAGAAAAAATGTGAGTAATCATTGGTGAATTTTTTCGAATAACTTATGAAGAACCGTCTTTTGAAGGTTAAACTTTGACTTTATGCAACCGGACAAAGTCTTCATGCGCAAAACACCTGCTCGTGTGGGAACGTGGATAAACCGGCTTATTAGGCACAAACAGTTCTGACAGGTTTTTGTGCATTTCATGCGCGAAGAAACGATTTAACAGAACGAATGATGGTCTGAAGACGACAACACGGGTGTCCAAAAACACTTCCCAAATGCGAAAGGAAGAATCATTGGAAAATTAGTTTCCGGACGGCTACGAGCCGAAGTGTCTCGAATCTCATTGTGTGATTATGGCAAAAGTTTCAAAGAGCGAGGAATGTTCGCCGACGATCGATATAAGGTTGACCAACTGTCCCCAAGATCAATACTTGGCAATAACTGAGCTATGTCAGAGGGGACGTGCCAGAGAACTGGGTTCAGCGTTCACAGATATTACAGGAGTACCAGTTTTCAGACAAACTGTTGACAAGAGAAACAGTCACATTGTTCTCTACGTTAGATAATTAGCAGTCCCCTCACACTTACGCATAAAAGAATTTATTTCAACTGCGCTCGTCCTACACTTTAGTTCTAAAGTGTGGGGCAGTGGGCCAAAGTAATGTTCAGCGACGAATCTTGCTTTAATCTGAACACTGATTCTCATCGGCTAACGATATGTTGAGAAGGTGAGATCCGTTTTCCCTCAGGCAACATCACGGAAAGACATCGCTTTCCGTCAAGGGGAGTAGTTGTGGACAGGCATCCTGCTGAACGGAGGAACATACCACCCTATCTTTGAGACGGGATCCGAGACGGGTAAAAGATTCAGAAATGAAGTGCTTGAGCTTTATGTTCATGTGCTTCAAGATGGCGTTGGCTCTGATTTCATATTTATGGATGATAACGTGCCTTATCACTGTGCGAGACGGATCGACGGTTTTCTTGCAACGGAAAATATCCAAAACAGGTCGTGCTCCCTCACCTGATCTGAAGCATATCGAGCATGAATGGGATATTGTCAGAGGTAACTGCAGCATAAACTTTTGATTTCATTTGTTTTCAACTGAAGTGTAAACTGCTCTTGTGCCCACTTCTCTTTCAGATTGTTTCCCTTAAATAATAAAAGGGATTATTACCATTCTTTTCCATATTTTTCTTGTTTTGAACAAGATTTCAGATAAATCACAATTTATGAAAAGTCTACAAAATTGGATAGAGTTGTTTTTTGCAGCTTTTTCTCAGCGTTTGAAAGAGAAAAAAATAAATAAATAAAACCCATCATATCACAATTGAAGTGAAGCGCAGAATGGCGAGAAACGTTTCTAACAGATTCAGCAAAAAATTATTTACAAATATAAAAATTTGTAGAAAAAGTAAAAATATTGAAATATTTTGAAAAAAAAATTAAAATAATTATTTGTTAGAAAATGAAGTTTTTTCTTCTAAAAAGCAGATTTTGTGTGTTCAAATAAAGCGAATAAGACTTTCACTTATAAATGTCTAATTTAATAAAAAAAAATTGCCCATGAAATACCATGTTCAAATAGTAACTAAAACATCTGTAACGAAATGTTGCCTCTCCTTTTTAGTTTCAGCTCTTCTGTCTAAATATTCTCTTCACATGAGACTGTTTTCAGCATTTTTCATTGCACAATATCTGTGTAGTGAAATGTAAGACACTTTCAAACCGCGGTCACCTCGCGAGGTCAACGTCCATCTCTTCACTATTCAAATAAACGTATAAAGCAGATAAATGTTGCAATAATAATATTTCAAGGTAGCGAGGAAGGTTAAAGAAGGTTTTTTTTTACGTTTCTCAATCGTTTTAATGTTGTTACACAGTTTTCAAACATTTCCACAAGAGAAGACAGCTTTTTCGTTCACATTAGGCTGCATGTGATTTAATAAAATTACTTTAAAACTATCATTTACACAAACCTAAAAATTTATCTATTAAAAAAATTCCAACAACCATGTTTACTAATATTTAAATTAACTTCTAAACAGCATAAAAAGTAAATAAATACCAATCAGTTTGAGAATTTAATGTGGATAACAATCCAATAAAAGACGAAAGGGTATCGTAAAGTTTTAATTATTACTAAGTAAATTTAATCCTAGATATATGGATAAAATTCATTCCGCAAGCTAATTGATTCCTATGAACGTAATGTTGTAAATTACAGCTGCTTTGTTGGGTCTCAGGAAACCGTAGATTAAGTCGCCCACAGTATGGAGAATCAGCTCAATTCTAAAATGACAGCTTTTGAAAGAAACGCTGCTAGAAATGTATAACTATGAAAGGAAATCTCAAGAATGATAAATAAAAATTTAATATCTATCTCGATTATTTTTAGTATCAATTCAATTTTAACGAAACCCTGAGATAACAAATAAAACTTTATGATTACGGCTTCCTTCAAACAAACCAATCGACACGAATACGTGTAAATTACAACATTATGTACACAAGGATCAATTAATGAGCGGACATTTTTTTATCCGGATATCTTGGATAAAATTTGATCAGTCATAATTAAAACTTATGGATACTCTTTCTTGATTTAGTTGGATCCTGAAAGTCAACTATGTACAATTCTAGCGCAGTTTTCGACGTAATTTTGGGGGGCTCGCATGCATTTCCTCTTCCCACACAAAATGAATGTGGGTTCATTTTCTAATGTAAGTAAGTTATCATATATATATATATATATATATATATATATATATATAT
>BMAW01022125.1:125414-138482 GCA_019974015.1 Nephila pilipes
TATATATATATATATATATATATATATATATATATATATATATATACCTACAAGTCGAAGAAATATTTCAGTTGTGAGCAAATATTATTTTGGATATTGTGTCAAGATATCTGATTGTAACTTTGTGACGCCTCATTATTACTGCCTTCTTCTGTCATTCATATCTAAAACAGTTTCGAATCAATAATACAATGAATGGAAAGTCATGTAGGTGATGATCACCAAGTTGTTTTAATCACATCTATGAATAGCTTTATAACTTGTTACTACAACCAATTACTAATTATATTTCTATTAATGCAAATAAATATTAGCTAAACAATTATTTTCAGGACCTTTTGTGGTATACCTTTAATTTCTTTATACATTTTATTATTAAAATTATACAGTTTTCTTTTAAAACTAACACGTTATTATCCTTTCCAATAAGTTTGGGTCATTTTCAATGACATTCAAAGTGTCAGTAGAAACATTTTTGCGAGTTTTTTGTTGTTCAAATGTGAGAATTTTAGGCACCATTTTGACACATACTTTTCGCACGTTAAAATTGTTATGTAAAATTTGTTGCACTGATTCTTTGTCATTTCCTACAATCTCAGCAACCGCACTAATACTTAACCGACGATCAGATCGAACCAGATTAACAATTTTTTCGATATTGTCATCCGTTTTTGACATAGATGGGAGATCCGGGCGTGAATAATCTGTAACGTCTTCTCGGCCATCAAAATAATTTTTCGGTTTGCTTGCTTAGCTTTTGGTTCGTAAAGATTTATTTTGGGCTTTTCATGCTTTTGTTTTTATTTTTTATCTATTTATAATTATTATTTTGGATTTCAGTTTTCAGAATTTTTCCATATTATATTTTTGGTTTTAAAACCATTTTATAACAATATATTTTATATATTGTGGATAGCTCGGCCTTGGATAGTTCGGCCTATAGTTCTATAGTATATATATTATATATATATACAGAGAGATGCGATCGCAGATCTCGTAGTTTGAAAGAAATACATTTTAAATGACAGTGGGAAAATACTATGTCGTAAATTGTAAACGAGTAATATGCTTGACCTTCTAACAGCTTTGTTTGAGTCGATATTCTTTCCTTGCCAGTACAAAATGTGTCGAGATCACGGATACACGTTCATCATGAAACAACCGAGAGTCTTACGGAGCTTGGTCAAACAAGGCCGCCAATAATCATCTTTTGAGGAGAACACGAGAAAGCTGAAATAACACATAAGATACTACACTATTTTACAATGAGTTGCAAGTAGAATCAAAATAACTTGATTAAAAGTATCTTTTTCCTTCCATATTTTTATATTTCGTTTTCAAAAAGTCGTTCTATTTTTAACATTGTAATTGATTTTTTTACATCGTTCCATGTTGAGATGAGTTCCATATTCCCGTTTAAGGTTTAATGTCCCGTGATTGAAGCAAATAATCAGTTATTTTATGACCGCGATCGAATGTGTTCAATGAAGGAGCACATTTATTACGATCCAAGGAGAGGAAATACGGTGGCAGCAGACGTCAAAGATAAGAATAGCTTGTCACTAAAGCGAAATTCATTCCTTCCTGTTTTCAAAAATTCTTTTTGATGGCTTTCGAAGGCATAATTTATAGATAGTTTAAAATAGAATTTTTAGCTCTTTCCTAATAGTTTAAATTCGATTTAATTTGAGTAATAAAAAGGTATCAATTTGAAATAAAAGTTTATTGCTTATTATAACTTATGCGTTTTCCTCTAATATGTATAATGTCTTAACATATTCAAAAACTGATAAAGAAAAAGAAAATAAAAAGAAATTAACTATTCAGCAAATCTATTAAAGTTTTTGTACGATAATCACCCGAGATTGGATATTTTTTTCGCAATCGTATTCCTTTTTGTTTTATTTAAATCAATCTGTTACGAATATTTAGACAATATGACTTATCACCCAATTATAACTTTTCCCCCCAATGAAATTATCTCTTATCACAAGACGAATACTAGTTTCAATCATTTTTATCTATAATAAATGAATGAAACAATTTTTTTTTTTAACTGAAAGTATGGTAAATGCAATTATACTGAGTGTTTTATCGAACTTCGCACTCGTCCTGTTAGATTGTCAAGTTTCACAGCGTGGGAGTATCGCAAAGTTCTACTTATTACTCAGAAATAATCAAGATATATGCTTGGATAAAATTTATTCCGTACATGCATAGCTTCCTACGTACATAATGTTGTAAATTACTGCTATTAGAGTAAATTTGTTCAGTTACAGGGAGCCATAGATTAAAATAACCGTCAGTTTCGTAAAGTTTTAATTATTACGAAAAAATAACTGAGACACTTAATTTTTTAATTAATTATTCTTAATACAAGGTGATTCAAAATGATTCATCCCATTTCAAAATTTCATACTTTCTAAAATAAACGACGCTTAATGATTAGAAATACAAAAACAACAACAAAAAAAAAAAAAAAAAAAGGAAACCTGGAAGTTTCATATTGTAAAAAAATCGATGACTCTCGTGCGTTTTCCGTGAAACTATTTCACGAAAGTTGTTTCAGAAGCTTTCAAGAAGCTAACTCGCAGTTGGATCAATCGGAGTGGACCACAAGATATGACGTTATACAGTTGGCTACCTGAGTCACCCTGAACGCGATTCTCAGTCTAATCACCTGATACGGCCCCATGGAATTTCTTCCTTTGGGAGTTTGTAAAAAATTAAATTTATGCACCACTAGTACCCACAAATTTATTTCACCTCAAAAGACGGATTTCTGTTGCTATACAAGCAACTACCACTGACACTTTACGACATGTTTGGCAGGAATTCACAAATCTAATCGACCTTAAACGTGTAACTAAAGAAAGTTGCATCAAACACTTGTAAAAAAAATATGCTTCCATATTTTCCCTTTCCATTCATGTATTAATTAGTGTGAGTGAATGTAAAGGCGCAAGAGCCAGATGAGACAATGCTGCACCAAACAAGAGTTAACTGTGGCCTAGACGTGAAAAAAAAATTGAAAAAATGGACAAAAATTGGTTGATAAGATGGAGGGTTGAAAATAGAGAAGGATCGCTCGGGCATCCCGGAGGCGCGTCACCCGTGTTTACCAGAGACAGTAAACCTCATGGGAAAGAAAAAGATCACAAGGGTGCCTCGGGGTCAGGAAGCCCGTACTTACCTAAAGAAGCCAAGCCTTTGAAGTCCCCTGATATAATCCCCAGGGGCAGAATGTCCCACTATACCCGCAGAGGCTGGGTACCCATTTGAGTCGCCTCTTACGAGCTACAGTAGAACTATTCTGTCACCCCACGAGTCTCATGTATTACTTATCATTCCATGATGTTTATTTTTGAAAACATGGAATTTTGAAATGGGATGAATCATTTTGAATAACCCTGTACTGCTCTCTCTAGATAGTCTCCGGTTTATACACTTTTCTCTATTCCAGCGTTTCTTAACTTTTCGAAGGCCGTCATTTTGGAGCAGATGGAACTTTGCATATGGAGGTGATCTCACCATCACTTTGTGACCTACCATAGGTCGACACTATTAGCTTTTTTCCAAAGAAAATGGGGCATTTAAGAAATAAAATGAAACCTGTGTGAAGAACTCATGATTGGTCATTGTTATAAAAAAAAATGATGGATGTAACGAACTAACTTTTAATGGCCAATATAGTATTCAACATAGTCAAAATAACCCTTCTGCCGGAAAAAAGGTTAAAATTTGTTGCTTAGTGTTATTAAAACTTTAAGCTACCCCCCCCCTTCTTATGAATATATATATATAATGTACTTAAAATAGTTCCAATCTAAAACAAAGAAGATTTTTCTCAACGCGGTTTCATATATATAGTATTTTACAACTATAACACATTCTCTTAAAGAAGTAAACGAACGTCTCGGCGTACAACAGCTTCAATTCTACGTTACTTGTTCGCTCCAGGTGTGTTTGCACTGCCACCCATCCATCATACAAATATTCCTACTTGATATTCATCTCAGCTCTGTGATCAAACACGTTTGGCTCGACCCGTTTTAAAGGCGCGTGGATCACCGGCGCCGGAATCAGGAAAATTGTAACGAATTAAAATTGATTTTTTGGAAAAAGAAACGAACATGTTCTTTCGATCGTAACCATTTGCCTCAATGCTACGATTTTTTTTCTTTTGCTTTAGTAACTCTTTTCTTAAATTATCACTTTTAAAAGAAAATATCTTTCAAAACTTTGAAGGATCGGGGAAAAAAAACACGTATTCAAAAATAACCACTAAAAGCTATCTTAATTTATATTTCAATGACAGTAAAAAAAAATTATCAGAAATAAGTTTAAATTCAAAACGATCGTATCATAACAGTTGTGAAGTCGCCATTTTCCTCATGTAATCTTTAAGTCACTCTTCTGTAACTTGTTTTTTCGAATGCTTAGAGAAAGAAATATGTCACACTTTTTTGACATCGCGATAAATAGGTGGCTAAAATATTTTTGCTAATTCTTCCCATTATAACCATTACTGAAGAAACGAACCAAAATTCTCTCAACATGTTTGCTCTGTTATAATATCCCTGATATTATTTATTATCTTTCAAAGTGTTTTTCCATCACAAAATCTTTGGATCCTACTTTTTAATTTTTGTCAAAATGTAGAATTTTTTCATCTTGATATTGGAATTCCAATTTGTATATGGCGGGAATAAAGAAAGCTACCTCAAGAGGTCAAATCGTGTTGCCAAATGGAAAGAATTATTAACAGCAAAATTTCTTCCAAAGAAAAGGAGCTAGAAAGAGAGACAAAGACTGTGCTCTAGAAATGAATGACAAGAAGTAAATGTTTTTTAATTAATTGCGCTTTATTACGAAGCAATATTTGTATTTTGGTTGTTAAAGACATCTTTCAATTTATTTCTTCATTTGATTAAATTGATGTTTTATTACACGATTCCATCATTCCAGTATTATTCAATGTAATTTTTGTCAAATCGTAATGTTTCCAACACTTGTTAATATGCCTCACTCCATATTCATCTGACAAAATAATGTTCGATTTAAGGAATTCCATTTCATTTCTTACTTAAATTTGATCTGCATTAACAGAATTTCAGACTTTATTCAATATTTTCAATGTGAAATGATGAAGTACTGATAATTTTTCTGCTTATTACACAATTTCGATTGGCGGACCGTTCATTCTAAAGGTATTTGAGCATTTTATTCAAAAGCCATTCAGTGTTTTTATATTTGTCTCTTAAGTTAAAGGTTCTCAAAACAGTCCGCATTATTTCATAGAGAACAAATTAAACACGACATCAGTTAGGAAGAAAAAAAATTTACACTTTTATAAGCTTTTATTTAACTTGCTATTTATATGTGTGTGTGTATATATATTTCTAGTTCACAAAATTTGTATTCCAATTTTAACTCACTTTTTATCTGGATTTTGCATTCCGATGACAATACAGGGATATGGTATGCTCAAGCAATGGCAGACATAGGAAGGGTGGAGGTTCGGGCTTGCACTTGAAATGAAATTTTATTCACACGTATAGTTCACGTAATATAACTTATTTAGGTTATTTATTCAAGTAGTAACTATGTTAATCAAATTTCCGAACTAAAAAATCTTGAATACATATTAATGTAAAAACATTTTTAAATCAAGCTTTTATTTAAAGATGGGTTGAAAGATACAAAACTAATTTTTACATGTAAAATAATAAATAATTTATAAAAACTTGAGGGTCAGGACTTGTTTTGATCACATATATAAGCTGTGATACTCAAAGTATCGGTAATTACCGAGGTATCTTAATTAAGCCCTCCAAGTTTTTACAAATTATACATTGCTTTATAATTGAAAAAACTGATTTTTTTATACCTCTAAGTCCAACTTTACATAAAAGAATGATTTAAAAATGTTTTTTTTTTTTCACTTTTATTTATTTAAATGTATGCAATCTAAAAATCAAGAAGAATATTTAACAAAAGAAAGTGAAGTTAAAAGAAAAAGTCGGATCTCTGCGAGGATACATATGGAAAGAAAATTTTATAGGTTTATTGTACAACAATAATGAATATACGCTCTCTTAGTCCTCGGGCAACCGAGACGAGAGAGTGAATCCTGCTGTCACAGCACGTTCATTATCATCCTGTTTCTATGCTCTGTTTAATTGGTTCATTTAGTGAGGATGACACCCTTTCGGTATTTCTACCGAAGGATTGAAACATAGTGTTGAATCGGTGTTGTATACCGGCCAAGATATCATTAAAAGTCAAATATCGAAAGCATCTTTCCATCGAATTATTACATCGGATCTATTCTGAAGCTACGTCTTTAGATTTCAAAATGTTTCGTTTGAAATCTAATAGACTTTTAAAATAAGACTTATTATCGTGGATATCTATCAAAAATGCGCATTGTACAGTCATCAACAAAGGCTTTTATTAGAATTTCTGGTTATTCAAAAGGACCGAAATAGGTTTAAATACAGATCAAGGACTCCGATTGTCCAGGTGTTTTCCAAGGTCGGTGCTGTTCAAGTCATTGATTGTGGCCTATTTCTCGTGCGAAATAATGAAGAGCGTTAATTTGCAATGAGCTTCAAATAGGTGTTGATTTTCAACTTTGAGTCAAAATAATTATGCAGGGTGTTTCGAAACTCATAGGCAAAAATTTAAGGGGAACGAGCAATTTTCACTCAGCAAGGCGAGCGGTGAACAATTAGATGACGCTGTAATGGAAAGCATTAGCGTGAGTTTTCTTACACATCGTCATTTCTACTGTAGATTTCAGGAAGCTATGGCCCGATTACTGTATGTCGCCATGTCCAGTGGAAGCTTCAAGTTTTGAGCTTCAACTGTCGAGCTTCCTGTTACGACGGGTAGTTGAGTTTCTTTTTTATTAACGGCGCACTAGTAGCAACACGAGGGCTATTGGCGACGGACTTCGTAATTTTGAACCTCGGACAAGTGACGACACCTGAGCTGGCACACCTCTTTCCTAACTTCCACACCATGCCAATACGACGGTTAGTTATACACAAAAATCGATCTTGAGAAACAGTTTTCATACGTATGCGACCTCGTCCATGTCTTCTTACCGTAGTTTCGAAGAGGTTTCTATAGCGTAAAAACTGTCTGTCTTGAAATATTCTCTCTGCTTCGATGATTGTCTATCCTGCTTCCAAGCGACCGAACAGATAAAATTCGCCACCTCACAAATTCTTCCAAATGATACTTAGGAGCAATAGCAGTTTTAATTTTTTATATACTACAATATAGCGTTGAAAAGCAGAAATTCATACACGTTGTAATGCAAAGCGCATGATTCACCTTGTAGAAATCTCTTACCAAACCAGAACCCACAGTTCTCTGATCGTAAAGTGCGGACAGTGACTTTCGTCACAAAAGAGAGATGATAAAAATCCAACTAAGCGGAGACGAAGAAAAAGTTGCATTCAAAAGCATCCATTGAGATTTTGGAGCTAAAAAAGAGAGGGTCGAACTATTTCAATACTTTTCATTTATCTTTTTACGATTTGAAAGTTTGGATTAGATATGAAACACCATTTCCCGGAAAGTGAAACGTTTTAGTCCAGATATAATTCATAAAATATTATTTTCAAGATCTCACTATCTGTGAGATTAGCTGTACGATCAACTTTTTTTTATTGATAGAATTTTAAGAGTTATAAAGAATTTTTTCTTGCATAAGTGATTTCCCAAACAATTAAAAATAATGTCGACAGAGAATAAAAGTAATTGTGAAATTTCATATTGACGATAGAACTTAAGTTATATCGCTCAATTTATATACTGTAATTCGTGGTTTAGTAACCATGGGCCCTGTAGCGTCACGGTACAAACCAGTTGATTTCATCAGAGACGAAGTCATCCAATCAGATTCAAAGGTTGAGATGCGCGCGCACCTAAAAAAAGAGAGAGAGACTGAACGAAGGAAGACGGAAACGAGGATCTTGTGTGTGTAACATGGCGCATGTTTAGCGGTAAAATAAAATTCAATAGTTATCTCTAGCCTGACTGAGTTCGTTCATAATACGTAACAACCCTGAGTTAATGGCGTTCGAATGTCTTACTAATGCTTTTATAATTATATGATTATAAATGTATGATTTATAATTACATAATACATCTAGGATCGTCTCGGGGCACAGCAGTTGAAAATCGCTCCTCCAAACCTATTAACATTCGACTTCATAATTCAGAGGCTGCGGTAGCCTAATGGCCATGGTCGCATTCTCGGAGCCAACGGTTTCGTCGAGTTTTGGGTTCGAACCTTTGTGCCACTAAAGACTCGTCGTGCAGCCGGAGCTGTTGTGGTTGAATCTGTCGAGGCTCAGTGTCCTCCCGTTGGTGTGGTTAGGAGAGAGGAGTACAGACTCAGGTGTCGTCCTCGTCACTTCACCGAGGTTCTAAATTACGAGGTCCGTCGTCAATAGCCCTCGTGTTGCTTTTAGTGCGACGTGAAAAAAACAAAACAAACCAAATCACAATTCAAAACTTTGAGTAAATGTTGGACAGTTGATACCTGCTCCTAATCGCGCCGTGTGAAAACTTTCAAGTCAAATCTGAATTCAACGTGCGCCCCCCATATTTTGCGCGAAGTATTGGGGCCCAATAGTTCATAACCCTGACCAATGTTGAAATACGATCGCCGCTGGCAACTTGCAGTCATAACACCTCTGGGCTAATGATGTTCTTCGCTACCTATTGGATATTAACCCTTCTCTAAATTACTACGAACTGGTCCATATTTTTGAAAAAAAAAGTAGTCAAAACATGTTTGTTAAACAAAATAATAAATCTTGATACAGATTATTTCAAAAGAAACAAAATCGTACTGACATTTTTTTTTATTTGTTTGCTTATTAACGTCGCATTTAGAAGCCAAGCGGGGACTGAATTGCAAAACCCTCTAGAAACTTCCACACCCCGCCAACGACATTTGGAGCCTTGATAGTTTTAAGTGCATTAGACTCGCTACATATTGGGTCTTCAGAGGCATCAGGACTCGAGTCCATGGACGGACAGAACTCGTGACCCTGATCACCCGATTACTGCGGGGAAGCAGCGCCTCATTTAGAACATCAGTTGCGGCCACGGTAGCCTAAAGATCTCAGCCGTGGACATGTGGCCAGTTTCATCGAGATTATTCGAACGTGGATGCCACGCCGCATAGCGAGACTGATGCACGTTCAATCTGTCGAGGTCCCTCCAACTGGCAATTCGGAGACGGGAAGGGCAGTGGCGCGAGAATCAAATGTGCTGCGCCATACAAGGAAAAGTTGTGATCCAAACTTTTTGAAAAAAAGACCAGTGAGTGATAGAATTTTTGTTGTGCAAGAGCCGAATGTGGTCCAGCTGGATCAAAAACCTGTGATCCAGCCGTGTGAAAAAATATCATCTCCAAGGTGCCCAGCTATACCCTCAGATACTGGGTACGCCATGTTACGACATACATGAGCTGCAGTGGGACGAATCATTTACACCCGGTCACCACACGGGTGAGTTTGGAGAGGGGAATGCCAGCTCAGATGCTGTCCTCGTCACTTGACCGAGGTTCAAAACTACGAGGTCCGTCGCCAATAGTTCTCGTGTAACTTCTCAGTCAGACGTTGACAAACAATCACAGTATTAGATGCTCAATTTCGAACGTTGGATGCACCAAATGATTTCCTCGTGTTGAGTGATAGTGAAGTTTATTGGCGCAAGAGTCAGATGTGGTCATACTACGCCAAAAAGGGTAAATCTGTGATCTAGACGTTAAAACTATAAAAATAGATTAGTCGACAAAAAGTGTCAAGTGAGAAAGTAAAGTTAATTGGCGCAAGAGCCAAATATGGCTATGTTGCGCCAAAAATGATTTAACTGTAGTCTAGACGTGAAAAAAAATGGAAGAAAAGACACAAATTGGTTTACAAGAAGGAGAGTCAAAAATAGAGAAGGATCGCTAGGGTATCCCGGGGGCGCGACACCCGTGTTTACTAAAGACAGTAAACCCCATAGGGAAGAAAAAGATCACTAGGGGGCCTCGGGGTCATGATGCCCATACTTACCTGAAGAAGGCAAATCCCTGAGGTCCCTTGATATAATCCCCAGGGACAGGGTGCCCGGCTATACCCCCAGACGCAGAGTACCCATTTTAGTCGCCTCTTACGACATGCATGAGCTACAGTGGACTATTTTGTCATTCCCGGTCACCACACGGGTCTTTCCTCGTGTTGAAGGGAATGCATATGTCTCTCGCACGTGCAATATACAAACCTCACACACCTGAAGCTTACGAAGTAACCACTTTATCTCACGTGAAAATGATTCATACTCGTTCTGGAAAAATGTATTTTATTCAACCATTCTCCGTTTAACCACGATTTTCGACATACTCGACCGGTTCTGGTACCCAATGGATCAAGATTTTGCTGTCATAGCATTGCCTGCAATTTAATGCAGCATTCAAATGGCAAGAATAGCCGTTCATTTCTGCGTGTTCATGTAACCGTTTCCAACCGAATAAACATGTCTCTAGAAGTGATTTAAATACATCAACTGTGGAGGAAAAAATAAATACAGTTAAAATCCTTTTTTTAACGGAACTTTTATTTAATGATGGATTAAAAGATGTAAAAAAAATTTTTAATGACAAATATATAATTTACAAAAGCGTGAACTCATCTAAGATTCCTTGCTGATTACCCAAAAAAGTACAATACTTATTCAATTTATTAGTATCAATGCACATCAAGCGCTAATAAATTATATATTATTTTGCAATTTAAAAAAAAAAATCATTATTGTACCCTTTACTACATCTTAAAAAAAAACTCGATTTAAAAATGTTTTTTATTTATTTATTTATGTGATTTTTTCAGTCTCGAAATTTTAAACTAAAAATGCAATCATGCGAGCTCTCCATGGGTACAACATTTCAACTCAAGCGGACTTTGCTTCCCCTTTGTTGACTTGCCCGGGCTTTCCTAAAACCGTCATTGCTTGATAGCGCAGGGTTTAACAAAATTGCTCATCCGATCTCAAAATTCCATATTTTCAAAAATAAGCGACGCAGAATGAAGAGTAACGCATGAATGCAAAGGAAAACTGTGCATTGTGAAAAATAGATGGCCTCCGTGAAGCTATTTCACGAAAGCTCTTTTAGAAGATCACGGAGTTTCCTCGGCAGTGGAGCAGATGACTTGATGTCACCTGATGCGATTGCGGGAGGTTTGTAAAAGATAAAGAATGTGCGCCACCATTACGGATTTCTGCTGCTGCACAATCAATTGCTACTGACATTTTACAACTTGTTTGGCGGGAATTTCATATTGAATTGAAATTATGCGTGTAACTGAAGGAAGTTATATCGAATATACTTTGTACAAAAAATTCTCTCTCTCTCTCTCTAAATATATATAACTATATATATATGTGTGTGTGTGTGTAGTATATATATGTATATATGTGTATGTGTGTAGTATATATATATATATGTATATATATATGTGTGTATTTGTATATATATGTATGTATGTATATATATTTTCAATCATGTATTACTCATTACTGTATGTCGTTTACTTATGAACGAATGGAATTTTGAAATCGGATGAATCCTTTTGAATAACTCTGTATTTTACTGTTACACGTGAATGCAAAATTTGAACTCGATTGGATGACAGGAAGAAGGCTGAAACTCGAGTACAAATTTTGAGAAGGACATACATATGAACATAGCAAGTTTAATAAAAGCTTGTGAAAAAAAGGTTCTTCGGCTGATATGTGAAGAGATAGCAAATTATTCCACTTTATGCCTTGACCTGGAAGTATTACACTCTCCAAGTGTTTGTGTAACCCATTTTGCGTGCAGATCGTGTGTGTATTTTCAAGTTTCTGTTGGAGACGCCGAGTCTGCCTGGGCGAGTGGCGGGTCGAATGAGCTCAAAGTTAGAACGTATCCGAGGTGTGAGGATAAAAAGGAAGATAACACGAAAGAAACCGGAGACATCTGGTTTTGTCAGAAGTTAAAAATAACCCTGAAGGAATTTCTAGAGCTGATAATACGGCGAAAGGAAAACAGCGGCGTAATAAAATAGAATCGCATCTAGAAGCAATGATTCTTAACCTTTTGACATATATAATCAATTGTGTTTGGAGATAAAAATATTTGTTTTTAAATACAGGAATCGGATGATTAGTTTCCGGTGCAGCAGTTTTTTAAATATCTTTCACACTTTTGTTTTGTCATAATCTCGGAAGAGATGAATGTGAGGAATTTTAAGGTTGTGAAATATTTAAAGGAGATCTTGGAAATGTGTCGCAATCTTTAAGCTGTCGTGAAATTACTAAATACTTGAATAGTTTTCTCACCTCTGGATTTTTCTATCTTTTTTTTAAAAAAATAAAAATCGTTTAAAATGCATCGAAGAATATTAGGATTTAAAAAGGGTATTAAAATTACGGTTGAAAAAAATTAAAAATTTATTAGTAACATCAGTGATACGCCCAGAGGGAGTGCAAATGGATATATGCTCCTCTCAAATTTCTTTCTGGAAATCGAAATAGCTCAAGATATAATTCGGTTATTATATTATTTTAGATGTTCTAAAAAAATTTTTTTTTTCCTTCTCATGCTTAAATTTTTTGTTAAATAAAAATAATATTATTCCATTTACGTCAGTTTCTGAGAAAATAATAAAGTTTTCGCTGTCTCTGAACTTTACCAATGGGTCAGTGTAGAAGAGAGGGGATGCACCCCCAATAGGAGATGTCCCCTCCCCCAAACAGTTTCCTGGGAAAGAATTACGGGAGACATTCTTTTCCTAAATATTTTTCAAAAACAAAAAAATAATAATAAATATAACTTCGTAAAAACTACTACATATATAATTTTTCGTTTCATTATACTCAAAGTTATAATAATCATTGAACAGATTTAAATAAGAGAAATAAGATGGATTTAGGCATCTTCTTTAATTTTTCTAATAATTCTAAACTAAAGACATTGCTTCTTTCATGGCAATGACGATACGCGGGGGGGGGGGG
>BMAW01022125.1:138582-162780 GCA_019974015.1 Nephila pilipes
CCCCACCCCCCCCCCCCCCGAAAAAAATATATTTCCGGGTACGCCACTGAGAAGCCTATACAGTCAAACCTGTTTTCATGCGCCCCTTTTTTGTGCAGTATAAGAAAAAATTCAATCGAAATGCATAATATGAATAAAAAGTAATTCAAAAAGAAAGCAACAGATGTCCCACCAGATACTACATCATTCCGCAACAAAAAATATGTTCATATTGCATGAACAGTTTTATTACATTATAAATTTTCATCCAGGTATCGCATCCTCCCCCTCCTTTGATTAACGCTTTAGGAACTTTAAAATTCCAGAATGAACTTCGATCTTGCATGTCTGGTTACGGCGACACTCCTATACAAAAATATGGAATCATTCTGCTGCGTACCGAAATAAATTCTGCACATGATATTTCTTAACCAATTAAAACCCAAACGTACTTTAAAAACGCATTTACATATTGCACAATGCTGCTGCATATTTGTATCATATTTCCCCGCGAGATACACAGCATCAGTCAACTGTCGTTACAAAAACGCATGGACAGAAGCAACAG
Source organism: Nephila pilipes (assembly GCA_019974015.1). Lineage (NCBI taxonomy): Eukaryota > Metazoa > Arthropoda > Arachnida > Araneae > Nephilidae > Nephila > Nephila pilipes. The sequence continues at coordinate 139,130 of BMAW01022125.1, forward strand.
GTAATAGTCGTGTGAAACCTTAATGTCAACGCTTCTCTGTGACTGGGACACCCAAGAAGAAAAGTAAAATTGCCCTGCAACATGGAAAAGGATATGCGGCAAAAGAAATAGCCTCAAAAGCAGATGTATCCAATCACTTGTTGTGAAACTCCTCTGACAAAAAAAACTTGCGAGCCTTCGGCAGCATGGCGAACAAATCTCGCAGTGGTGGGTCGAGACTGTTCACCAAGCGAGAAGATTCCGTTTGAAAAAGAATAAGTCATAGTATTAGATTTTTTACAACTTTTCAATTTTGTAATGAGTGGCAATCGTCCACAGGTTTGCAAGCAAATGTGTCCATTTTACGATGGATTTCTCGGTTCGAAAACCAAAGAAGCCATTCTTACTGTTGCTATGAAAAAAACGGCTTAAAAATTGGACCATTGATGATTGGAAAAAGGTCTTATTCAGTGATGAGTTTCCCAATACATACCGATGGCCCAAAACTGGTCACTCCAAAGCATACAGTCCGGAGTGTCTGGTACTAACTCTAAAAAAGGCCCTTCTGTTATGGATTGCATGTCTCACAGAGGTGCTGACCGATTGCACCTTGTTGAAAGGATTATGAATACTACGACACTGTTACTGGATAGCTTCTAGAGATCATTTTCCAACATCACCATGGCAACTGGCCACACAGTGAAAAAGGTAAAAAAAAAAAAAAAAAATTCGGATTTAATGTCGATCATACGTGTAATATGCAGTTTTACGCTCTTGTTAAAAACAGTCCGTTATATATATTTTTAGATAACTGCAACCTTCACAGAACTTGGAATAAATGTTTAACCTTGGCCTAGAAATTCGCCAGATCTTAATGTCATTGAAAATATCTGGCGGATAATCGGTCGGAAGGAACGCTCCGTCAACTAACAGAGACGCGTCTCATTCAGTCCCTCGTTGATTCAATGCCATCTGTCCTCATGGCCAATGGTGGAACAACAAAACGTTCATGGACTGACACATTTTTAAACCAATTTCACTTCAGGAAATCAGCTTCTTTTGAGATATTTACGAACATATCGTTTTTTTTTTTTTTTAATTCTCCTGTAAGAAAGGATTTGCTTAACAGGTCAATTGAAAAGTCCCCGGCCTACCATAGTAAAACATATTTTTTTGGCAAAATTAGTTTTTTTTATTAAACAAAATGCCCTTCAAAGGTGATACACTGTTTATAGCGACCCTCCAACTTTTCGATACCATTTTTGTTGTACGATTTGTCCTTTGCTTCAAAATAGGCCTCAGTTTCGGCGATCACCTCTTCATTCGACGAAAATTTCTTCCCAGTGAGCATTCTTTTGAGATCTGAGAACAGAAAATAGTCGCTGGGGGCCAGATTTGGAGAATACGGTGGATGAGGAAGCAATTCGAAGCCCGATTCATGGATTTTTTCCATCGTTTTCACTGACTTGTGACACGGTGCATTGTCTTGGTGAAGCAGCACTTTCTTTTTCTTCAAATGCGGCCGTTTTTCGGCGATTTCGTCCTTCAAACGGTCCAATAACGCTATGTAATAGTCGCTGTTGATGGTCCTTCCTTTTTCAAGGTAGTCAATGAAAATTATTCCACGCGCATTCCAAAATACAGACGCCATAACCTTGCCAGCCGACTATTGCGTTTTCCCACGCTTTGGAGCGGGTTCATCGTGTGCAGTCCACTCGGATGACTGTCGATTGGACTTCGGAGTGAAATGATGTTTCATCCATTGTCACATATCGACGCAAAAACTCGGGTTTATTACGCTTGATCATCTTCAAACACTGCTCCGAATCATCAACTCGTCGTTGTTTTTGGTCAAAAGTGAGCTCGCGCGGCACCCACTTTGCACAGAGCTTTCTCATACCCAAATATTCGTGAATGATATGATGTACACATTCAGTTGATATCTTTATGGTGTCTGCTATTTCATTCAATTTCAATTGACGGTCATTCAAAATCATTTTGTGGATTTTTTTAATGTTTTCGTCGGTAACAACCTCTTTTGGGCGTCCACTGCGTTCAGCGTCTTCGGTGCTCATTTCACCACGTCTAAACTTAGCATGCCAATCCTTGATAGTTGATTTTCCTGGGGCAGTGTCCGGAAACTCGGCATCAAGCGAAGTTTTTGCTTCAACTGTATTTTTTCCCTTCAAAAAGCAATATTTTATCAACACGCGAAATTCCTTTTTATCCATTTTTTTCACAATAACAAAAGTTGCTTCACTCAAAATGCTATAATTCACAAACTAATGATCCGACAGCTGTCAAATTTATACACGCATCTTTTGAGGGTTAGGGCTAACTAAAACACATGTGGATTTAATTCTAGTAGCGCCATCTATGTGTCAGGCCGGGGACTTTTCAATTGACTTGTTAAAATGAGTGTTCCGAACTGGATACTTTTCCAGTTGATACCACGTAACTCCCGCCAGAGGACGCTGTTGATTGGAATGAGCAGCGTATAACAGAAAAAACTTTTATTAGAACTAGAGGACACTTTTGCTCTCTTATGTAACCAGTGTTGTGTCTTAGAGTGATGTAGTTTTTTTAATCAAGGTCAATACATATTTTTATTGACAAGGGAGTACAGCACTTTATTTGAGTGGATTAATTCGAACGGTTTCGCTGCAGCTAAAAAAAAAACTTTACTGCACCCCGGAACAACAGAAAAGGTATGTCAAAATTTGATATTCTTAACGAATAATTACACACCAATTCTGAATTAGAACGAGAAATTTCAATTTTTTGTTTCTTGACAATGAGTTCTATTTCATTATAACATGCAATTGAATGGAAAATCAAATTATATTGAACGCTAAAAACATCTATTGTATTAGATCATCGTTTGTTATTTATGCTGCAAATCTCTTCACTGTCTTCAAGTTACGGCTGCAGATTCCATACCTTTGCACGGGATAACCGAACAAGTCACACTGTATCACCAAAAATATCAACTCCGGATTGGTGCGAGGTGATATCGTCAAAACGAGATGAAAAAGCCCTCAAGAAAATCCGCGTTCTGGACTGCGAAAAATAATTTTTACACTTTGAAATGTTAATGTATCCCATGTTCAATGCATAAGCAAATAAAATATTTCAAAATATTCCACGTGTAAATTAATTTGTGCCTTATTTGGAAAACTTATCTCTTGCTACGTCGCGAAGTTTGAGTCACATTTTCTACGTGGTCCCTATTTACCGCATAATTTTTTTTAATATTCAAAAATGCATTGCAAACAATATATGTTATGAATACTTATTAATTTCCGATTTTTTTTTTTGCATCGTATTATTATGAGTTCGCTCAGAAGCGAATTTTGGTGTATGTATCATTTCTCTTCCCCCCCGTCGAAAAAATTATTTTCTTTTCCCCACTGAAACAAAATCAGTTTTCAAGCTCTGAAGTACCCTCCTTCAGATTTTGGTAATTTTCCATTGTGCTTATCTGTAAAGAATGCATGCTTGAAAAAATGAAAGGAATTTCACAACAACTTATCAAATTGTACGATTACAGTTTTCGGTAAATCTTTCAATGTAGCACATTTTAACCATTTGGCATTTTAAAACGTACTAGACTAACGCGTATCAAATTACCGAAAGAAAAAAACATATATTTATATCTAGAACAAAGTTCAAAATTTCTTTTGCTCTGATATCTGGGGCAGAGAGTCATGAAACCAAATAAGACGAATAGTAAAAGGGGGCGTATCGTAACATTTTAATTATTACTAAGAAATAATCGAGATGTCTGGATAAAATTCATTCTGCATGCTACTTGATCCTTAAGGATGCAAATTTGTTATTCGAGTCGATTTGTTTGGTTTCAGAAGATCGAAGTGAGCATCAGTTGGGGGAAGAGTTCAATCTGTCTTCAATGACGCCCATTAAAGGTCAAGAAACGAGAGGAGAAATGTATAACTCTGGATGGAGAATATGTAGATAAGTCCTAAGAATAAAAATAGTTAAATGTCCATGTCGATTATAATTCAGTGATAATTAAAACAACGATACTTCGGAAAGAGAATTAAAACTTAACGATATAGCGGGTTTCTTCGATTTGTTTATCTGAAACAAAACAAAAAAAATCAACAGTAATAGTAGCAATTTACAATATTTTGCTCATAAGAAACAATTAATATGCGGAATAAATTTTATTCAAATACCTCAGTCATTTTTTAGTAATATAATTAAAAATTTTACTATACCCACTCGTAAATGGAAATATACAGTTGAAGTAAGCTAGGTGTAAAAGTTCTAACTAAAACAAACATTAAATGATAATTTTATTCAAATTTGGAAACGGGTCGGTCAAATCTAACATTTATTGAATAAAAAAATGCTTAAAAACATCGTTTTAGCTGAAAATATTTTGAGCAAAAAATTTGCGAAGTACCCATTAACTGAAGGTCATGCAGCCATTAAACGAAGAAAACACTGAATCAAAGAAAAATGTCTGATTTTACAGTCTTTCTTCCTCAATTTTCGCCTTTCCGGCAAGAATACTAAATAAAACATTCTATTTTTAAAATTAAATTACTCATGCCGATTTAGTTACACATTTACCAATCCTATTCGTTTTTAAAAGCACGAACTAAATATGCAAATTGCAGTGACCATACGTCCCGTTTTGAACGGGAACCTCTCGATTTTAGGTAGCTATTGTCCACAGCTTTCAAATGCCGAAATGTTTTGTTTTCAGAAAGAGAGCAAGCCACTAACAGATTCTAAAAAAGGCACGAAAAATAAAAACAATTGTCGGGAGAATTCAATAGATGTATTGATTGAAAAAGAATTGACTAGGACAAAGTATTTGATGAAAGTATTCACTTCTATCTAACTATATTATACCGTAAAAAGTGAATTATATTATCCAGATCTGGATTATCATATCCGGAACGGAACACTGGCAGTGAATGAGGCACAAGAAAGGTTTATGGTACTCCCTCTGGCTGAGCTGCGCCCAACATTTGTTTAAACTGTAGTTTAGACATGAAAAAACTGGTTGATAAGAAGGAGGATCGAAACTAGAGAAGGATCGCTAAGGTATCCAGTATTTATCAAAGACAGTAGAGAGAGAAAGATCACTTGGATATCTCAGGGTCATGATGCCCGACTTCCCTAAAGGCAAGCCTCTGAGGGGATGGAACGCGGGGAATATTTCAACCAAAAAAATCGTTGTGTGTGTGGAATTATTCAAATACTTTCACACCAATACTTTCTATCATGCGAACTTTCATGCGATTTCTGGATATCCGTTTTTGATTGTTTATTAGCGTCGCACTTAAAAGCACCAAGAGGACTGTTGGCGACAGAGAAGTGGCGATGACAACACCTCCTCAAGAGGAGTTACTAAAACAATGTTAATCACAAAAGTAAATTCGAAGTAACGCTGCGCGGAATTTTATTCTCTTTTGAAATCAGCACCAAATGAACTTAAGCAAATTAATCCTTCAGAAAAATACAATATCACATGTATGAGAGTTTCACATTTTAAATCCTATTTTTCTTATCAATAAATAAAACTATGAAGAAATATGTGCCGTTTGGAATAAAAATAATTCGAGATAAAACCAACGTTTTTAAAAACAACGCTTTTATATGGTGGCAAAGTTTATTAAAAAATTATTGAAATATAGTTAAAACTTGTCGCAAATGCAATTGCGACAAGTTTCTAAATATTGCATTGTTAGGAGAGTAAGAAGGATTCTCAAAGTATCAGATCGAAAATTTGATGACACACTGATACACACACCGAGTGAAATACATAAAAACTAACTAAAATTAATCAATTCATCTGGTAAATTAAATGGTTGGAATGCGGTTTAGCTTACCAACCTTGGCGACAGGAATTATTTGGCTGTATTTTGCCAAATGTGACTACCCTGGTCCGCTTCGCGCACTTAACGTTCGGGCAAAAAAAAAAAAAAATCGCTAAGTTTGACATTTTTTTAAATCACGCCAAGTGGTTGGGCTAAACTGCATTATTAATTTTTTTTTTGAAATATTAGTTAAAACTTGTGGCAAATGTCTAAATATTGCATTGTTAGGCGAGTAAGAACGAGTTTCAGAGGTCTAGCTTGATGGGAAGTTGGTTTAATTAACGATCGAAAATCTGATGACACACTGATACACACACAGATAGACACACACACACCAAATGAAATACATAAAAACGTTGTAAAAATGGCTACGTTGAAGTATAACTATAATTAATCGACTCGTAATTTCAGCATGTGTCTTTTCAGTGAGATTATTTAACCAAACAAACAAGGAATTGCACTTTTTGTTTATGATTCAAAGCAATGCGAAAGGATAGATTATCACAAAAATTGAAACGTTGAAGTTTTCAAAAATAAAAACCTTATCAGATGCAAATACTTTCATGAGATCCTGTCTTCTGACAGATAAAAACTTGTCTCATCACCTCGTGCATTGAAACATGCAGATTAGCTATGACGAAAGTTGTTTGGAAGCAGATAGGATTCTCAAGGGTCATTATCCTGTTAAAAACATTGTTGAAAAATTTCCTTTTCAAGTCATCGGAGATTTTAACCGAGACAATAAAGGCTACTTGACTCCCGTCTACCCGCCATTTTGATTTCGTGGACGTTAACCCTATGGGATTTCGATTTTAATTCTCGCATCTTTACTATTTGAATGCAATAAAGTGCACCTGAAAGAGCAAAAAAATAACGAATGCTTCTGTGGAATTACTTTTTTCCTCCGATTATTAAAAATATTTTTATCCTTATTTTAATGATTCGTTTGTGAGTTTTCTGGTCTTTAAAAAATATTTTTAAACTTCGGAGGAAAAAAGTAATTCCACAGAAGCATTCATTATTTTTTGCTCTTTCAGGTGCACTCTATTGCATTCAAATAGTAAAGATGCGAGAATTAAAATCGAAATTCCGAAGGATTGACGTCCACGAAATCAAAATGGCGGGTAGACGGGAGTCTTAATGGGGGTGTTGGCGAAAAATGAGTTTAAATGTAATTCTGATCAACTTTATTCTACTGAAATCACATTTTCTGAAGTGATTTTTCATCATTTCGTGCTCGTAACAGTGGGGTTTATTGGTAAAGGATCAAACGTTTTTAAAAGAAATATTTCGACATCCTTTTAAAAAAACACAGCCACCACAATCAGATAAAATAATCAATCGATCGATATATATAATATACATTAATATAAAATATGAAGTAAAATATTAGGCTTAAAATTTCAAATATGGTGTAAAAAGCTGATTTTATATAAAAATGCAAAGAAGTTAATGTAGGACTGATTGATTGGGAGCGAAAAAGGCTATTATCCCCTTTAAAACACTCCAGAAATTCAATAGATAACAAAATATTTTTTGAAAGCAATATTGTGCTGTGGAATCTATCTTGATTATATTCCAGAGATGATTTCTATGGGAAGAGTATTGATTACAAGTCAAAAGAATATGTTCCAAATCATTGAGGTGGGAATTTCCCCCTCCATGTCAGACTTTTTTATATTAATTGATTACTTCACTTCGAAGCAGTGAGTGATGCTCGAGTCGAATGGCGCTTGAGCCATATGTGACTAAGCTCAGCCAAACAAGGTAAAACTGTGATCTAGAAGTTTTTGAAAAGACAAACGAGTGAGTGATATTATTTCAATGGCACAATAACTAAACGGGGCCATGCTGCGCCACTTCACGAGTGAAAATTTTTTAAAAAGATAAAAAAAATTGGTTGACAAGCAGGAGGGTCGAAAATAGAGAAGGATCGCTAAGGTATCCCGCGTGTTTACCGGTGTAAACACCATGGGAAAGAAAAAGATCACTAGAGAGCCTCGGGGTTGTGATACCCGCACCTACCTAAAAAAGTCCATGAGGTCCTCTGATATCATCCCCAGGGTGCTCGGCTATACCCCCAGACACTGGGTACCCATTTGAGTAGCCTCTTACGACATGCCGTGGGACTCACCCGGTCTGCCCTTTGAAACAACATAAGAGCAATGGGCCCCAAAAGGGAGCTACCCACTGGCTTCCGGGGAGCAAGACTACCTCGCCGTTTTGAACCTCCATCAAGTGACCGCAACTGATATGGTGACTCTCCAAAATACGACAAAGGGAAGATTTGGACAGATTAACATGCATTCTGCTCCTCTAAAGTATAGAGACTTTGAAATTTTCTGCTATGTACGACCTGTAGTATTCACTCGTAGATACTTTGGATGCGTCGCACAACTATTCATTTTCAGATATTTGAATCCGACAATTCTTCTTGTATTCTACACCAAATATAAAAGAATTCTTCGTCTATTTTTTGTCGCTGTTGATGGAGGGAAAATTTTCCTCCAGACCTAACAAATGTTCCTTGATAGCAACCGAAATCTGACAAGCAATGAACTTACATTATTCTATTAGCTTTATAAAAGCATAGTGATTACCAGCTTCCGTTAGACAGGACACCAAATTGAATTTTTCCGTAGCAGCTACGACCTTCTATTGCACTTTAAAAACGTTAACATTGTTCCATTGTAAGTTCAGATTTAAAGTATTCGATAAATAACAATAATTCACAAAATAGTCCGCACCGTTTCACGAGTTTTGACAGGAAGCGAAGGAGGGCGATCCGGAAATTTATTCGTGACCCGGTACCTACTCGTGACCCAACATTTGGGGAAACCCGAGTTATGTGATGATCGCCCAATAAGTCATCGGAAATTCCAAGAGATGGCGCTCGTAGAATCGAAAATGATATTGTTTAGTGAGCACCACGATTCACTAGGCCTCAGGTCTCAGTTGCTCGTATTCGCGATCATGATGTTTTTCTCATCTCAAAAATTATTCGTCACAACTTTTCGGACTAATGAGACCCTCTTCGCCTATTGGAAAAGTTTCACTGGAAGCAATCCAAGGTTTAGATTTGTGCTTGGTTTCTGGTGCATAACGATGAATCCTGGTCTCACCTACGGTGACAACTCGACGCGGCAACAGTCAAAATTTTTGATTTGGTAGCAAACGACTACCAAATCAAAACTAGCTTATGAATCAATGTCAAATTTGTTTTGGCTCCGTTTAATAGATAGCAGCACCCAATGCTGACGAGACCCCACGCACGTCAATCTTAAAATAAAATAATCATGAATCCTATTTTTGAAAAAAGAAATATTGAAAAATTGGTTTTCGTATGCATTGGGGATTCTGTATGTAAAAACCAAGCAAAACTTTGAACAGAACAGACTGTAAAATATATCACTTGATACTTTACTTTTGGAAGGCTCACAGTTTTGTCCTGATGCTAATACAACTAAATGTAAAGATAACAATTTTTATTTATTACTTCAATTTTTGAGTTTCTGCACTACCTTACTTGATGATTTCAAGATTTCTAATAAGATGTATGCAGTTTCCATGTATATTTTAATGGAAATGGAAAAAAAAAAAGTTTATTATTAATAAAACACTTAAGTAATATCAAAACTCAAATATATTAATGGTAATATCCTTTTATCAATACAATGTAAAATGGCATGTGCAGAACGATAATGGAATTAACTCCACTTCCAAATTCAATGAAAAAAAAAACCGAGGTTAGCACTACCATGAACGACAACAAAGTTGGGGAAAACATGAGTGTATTGTAAAAAAAAATATATATATTCAACCTATCAGAATCTAAATAAAATTTAAGCGAATTCGAAATAAATAAATAAGGTATCGAAACTATATATAATCACATAATTACTTTAAAATATAGCAAGCTATCTTGAAAAATACAAAAAAAAATTTAAAAAAATTATAATTTGACACCAACAGCAGTAAATTATTTAAATGCCAACTAACTACATGCTTTATTTTACAAGTCATTGCAATTGTGAGAAATATATTAAATACATTCACAATAAAAAAAAAAAAAGCTATTTATAATAAAAATTTTAAAAAAATGCAGATGGAGAGAGGAATTCAAAAATCATTTGAACATGATAAAGACTTGAGCCATTTCTAATCTTTCTTATATATCCTGCTATTTTGATAGTAATACAAAATATGTATTTATACACCATATATTCATCTGCAAAATAACTTTGTATTTTGAAATGACATTATCTTTTCAACTGAGCAAATATGTTTGAACAAGCTGAAAATGGAAACAATTTATGTTTTATTTTCTTAGCTTATTCAAACTGTGAGAATAAATATGATGTAAAACTTAACTGTTCCTCTAATATATCTCACTTAAAATTGATGGTTTAGTCACATTTGTTTTCCTTGTTTGCTATGTTTTGGCAGAAACAAGTTGGGTAGAGTCGGAAATTTGGATCATTTTTTGGAGGGGGATTAGAACAGGGCAGAGTTCTATATAGGAAATACAATTAATTATTCCTTTGCTCGATCTATGCCTGGTAAAAAACAAAATTTAAAAAATATCTATTTATAAAAAAAAAAAATATTTAATTAATTTTCAAAGAGCACATATTTTGAATAATTCAAAATATATTTTATTATTTATTCAACTTTAATTTCACACAGCACATCAAAAATGTCACTATTAATAATAAAAGATAAAAACACAAAGTTTTGTGTAATGTTGAATGAAAGCTTAATTTTTTGATGATCACTGCTCTAAACAAATGGTGTTTTGACATAAATTTTCTTTTTCTAGATTGAGTCAACAACAAATGAAATCAAGAAACCATTACCCTCTTATTTAAGTATGAAAAAATAGATAAATGTACAATTCATATCAAATGATGTAAAACAGAAAATGGAAGAACTTCAAAAACATCACAGACCTAATGAGAATTATCCAGCTTATTTCAGAGTTAAAGTTAGACTCAATCATTCAGCATCTCATTACTTAAAAGTCATTTTCAGTCATTCACCAAGATGCACCATAAAATTTCATATTTTTATCTCTCGTTGATGATTAGTTGAACTTTTACTAAGAGTAGGGCATCAAACGCGAAAATCTTAGCTAAAAAAGGGTGCTGTGAGTTGAAAAAGTTTGGAAACACTGCTCTAGGTTATACAAAAAAGATAATAACAGAGGTTTTATTTTGGAGCCTACAAAACTTTTTTGTGTGTGTAATTGACAATGAAGTTGTCAGTCTTAGTTTTTTTCAGTTTAATTTTGTTTTTTAAATTAGGTACAAAAATTTATCACCAATTTAAGAGGTTTAAATATCTTATTGATTCACTTATACGTGCAATTTTTTTAAAAAAAAAAAAAAAAAAGAGTTTCTGCAGCTTTTTATGCTATTTTTAAAAGGTATCAGGCATAAATATATATTCTAGAGTGAAGAAAGGTTCAAGTAATATTAAGTTGAAATAGTATAAAATAAACTTTATTATCATCTTTTATTAACACAAAGAGCTAAATTACGAGAAGATTTAGCATCATCCCATAATGCTAACACTTTGACAGACATAGATTTTTCTTTAAAATACAGCATTCTGTCAACAACAACAAAACTTTCCCACAACGGTTGCAACATCATCTGCAAGACCTGCAATAACATTTAGTTTGAGGGACAATATAAAAAAAAATTATTCGCAATAATTATTACATCAGGAAATAAGAAGGGTGAGAGAAGACAATTTATTAAATTCACAACTACGTAGATTTCAGTAAGATTTAAGAAGTAATCGATCAATATTCATCAACCTAACTAAAAGGAGCTAATCAATACCTTTAAGTGGCCATCTTAGCTATTTAGATTATCCAGTTGAATGAATGACAATATTATAAAACAAATATTCTCATCTTTATCAATATGAGTTGTTTGTTTTAGATTCATTGGTATATAGTGTTCTTAGGTATAATCAGTCATTCTGTGATCAATGATGTTCATTATTTTGCTGTTCATCATATAACTGATATAATTTTTGCTCTTTTAGGGACAACAATATAAGAATAATTAGTTACTAAATTTTTGTAGATTATATTATTAAACTGATTCTGAAAAAAAAATCAATTTGGCAGACCACTGTTTCGAAACCAATTTTTTTTTTTAAAAAAAAATTAGTAAATTTTTTAAGCTCTTACAAAATACTCAATTTTTAATATTTTTTAGTTATTTCAATTGATATATATTACTTCGATTATTGGGAACAAAAGTTAGTATGGAATTGAAAATCTGATTTTTCTGGAATTTTAATAATTATTTTAATAGTTAAAACTGAAACTTGAAAATTTTTTGAAAAAATTCACTAGAGCTTTCAATCCCTTCTTATAGAACATATTTATAAAACGATCAACAAAAAATTCCAAGTATTTATCCTGAACAGAAGAAAATAGCTGTAGGAAACAAAAAATACTTGCATCTACAAAAATAGAAGTCTGAGAAAAATGCATTTACAGTTTATAAAGGCACATAAAACAAAAACTAATAATGTTTGTAGGGCTCTAATTTCTTAAATAGTATAATTTCCAATTTATGAAATGTGCTAAAACACTATTTCATTTAAATATGATTGATTATATTTTTTTAATACAAAATAAGTTTTTGAAAAATATCGATACAATTGGTTACGACAATGACAGATTACTCAGCTTAATTTAATTTAATATTTTCATAAACATTTTTAACATACAACACTTGTAAAAATAATAATATAAATTAAAATTAGAAATAACACTTTTAAATATTTTCTAAGTTTTAAGCCAGAACCATTTAGGAAGTTTGATTTTTTGCTTCCCAACTTTATAATTCACTGATTTTATTTTATTTCAAAAACAAATTCACTTATAATCAGTGAAAATGGATTTATGACAATGAATTGATTGGAAGGCTATTTATGTCCCGAAATGTTTCTAATGTTCCTAACATTCCAATATTAAACTCGGAAACATTCAGAAAACTTCAAAAACTAACTGATCTAATTATTTTGACTTGGATTTTCAAATCACTAGGTTCTAAAACATGAAACACCATGGGACAAATCTTTCATTTGTTATGAAGTGTTCTTTTTAAAGCTATATTTAAATGCATTCAAAGATTATTTGATGCATTAAATGGTGAACAAGTAAAAAGGGTGTGGCAACTAGAAATACATCCTTTTGGGGGTCTATAAAATATCATAAACATGATTTAAGATTACATTTTAATTTCACTTAAGGTGCATCAAATGGCTATTATAGCAGCAACTTATTGTAAAACTTCATAATCAACTCGAATATTTGAACGTAGGGAGATGTCAAGAAATAATTCTTATAAATAATATTCAAATGCTTACAGTTAAAATCTTGTATATTTTTAGCTGAATATTTAAATTAAGATACAAATTTACTATTTTAAATCATATCTATTACCTATAGAATGTCCTAAAAATTCCTAACATTTGAAAGTTTTTCATTTCTAAAAATATTGATGATATATTATTTCTGATCAAATCTTTTACTAGGCTAGTTAAGATTAAAAAGATGAATCTTTCAGGTATTTCATACAATGAATATTTTTATTGTGATTTTTTTGGTGAACAAATGAAACAATTTAATTTTTATTTAAATGTCCATTATATAATACCTTTTTAATCAAACACATTTTCTACACTGTCTTTAATTACAGAACAACAGATTTGATTAATTTAAAATTGCATTGATATTATAGATAATAAACCTCACAGTATTGAACTATATTTAAATAACTATGACATCAGTGATGGCAAATTATTTTTAAAAAAGGATCAAAACTCAAAGCAAGAAATGTGAGAAATTTTTCAGTTGTTTCAAATTTAATGGACTCCCCCCCCCCTTCAAATTATTGGTCTATGGTAAAATTCAGGCAAATATCCAAGAGATTATAGAAGCCTGTAATCTAGAATGTTATTTTTCAAAGCAATATTATATTGTAATAATGTTAGAATACCTAATTCTTCATTTTAGAAGTAAAATAAATGAACATTATAGATGATGCAAGTAAATCCATAATCCAAAATATTATTGCTCTAGCATTTGGTTTTATCAAAATTAAAAGAATTAATGTACAATTATTTGAAATACTATATATTTAATTATTATAATATTAGGACTGAATTGATAAATGTAAGTATAAAATGAAAACATGAATTACTTTTGTACATTCCAGCAATATCACAGTGAATAGAAAAACCTAATACAGTAATATAAAACTATTTCGCTTAAAAGATAGTTTTGAAAATAAGAAAAGAAAAACTTACTAATAATACTCTAATTCTTGGTAAAAGATATACTTTTTGTTTATGTAGATTATTTAAATTTTTCATAGTTGTTTCATCCTTATCTGCAAAAAAAGTATTTAAATAAAAATTAATATACAAAGACATAAAAATGTAATTTTTTTTTTATCAAATATATTAAATATAAATTTCAGATTTGCAAATAATGCAATGATTTTCTTCAAGGATGAAATAATTTTTTCATCAATCAATGGAAGGTTTTCTATTTTAATTTAAAATAGAAAGAGCTTATAGAAAATTAGTAACATGCTATATATATGGTAATAAAATATTTATTCAGCGAGGAGGCATAAAATCACATAGTTAAATTTAATGATTCTTTTTTCAACTCCCGGAAGCACAGGGTTGTTTTGAGAACACAATACTTTTCAAAATTTTATAAATCAAGATAATTGTTAAATTTAACACATCAAGTTTCAAAGCAAGGCTATTTTTCATTTTCTTATATTTTTCTTTGATTCAAGGTTAAAAAAAATATTACTGTTAGGATACTAATTTTTGACAAATGGAATTATTAGTTATTATACAAGATCCAGAATAGTTCAAGGCTAAATAGTATAAGGCAAAGTCTTTCAACCCTTTACATCCATAATGCAATGTTTGCACATCGGCAATGTAAAATACTTTTTTTTTTCAATGTTATTAATTTTGATTTGGGTGACTTAGCTAGTTTCTGCTTTTGCTAATACAACTACATGTATTGTTCCATCTGTGTTTGAGTAATATCTACATATACAAGTTTCATCAAGTAATGAAAAAAATTTATGCTTGAATTTTACTTTCACATCTTGTCTAAAGATTCAGTACAGTTAAGGCTTTATAAGCAAATAATTAAATTACGTTCTTTTCTCCTTACGTCAAAATAAAACCAATTAAGAAGTTTTAATTAATCATTACAAAAGCAGGTTGGAACAAAGCATCAAATTTTACAAAACGATGTTTATTCTATAATTACAAGATATGTGAAAACTATCAACATGCACAACCTTTATTGACTGGAGAGAACTCCAATTCTAACCAAAAGCAAAACAAAAATCTTTACTTTCAATTCACATTGATTGTTGTCCATTTTATTTACCAAAAAGGTCAAAAACATTTATGTTCAATTTCACATGATAACTTGGAATCTTACACATCCCATCAAAAGAAGAACATTCATCACTTATATGTCAATATAGCTAGAATAGTCAGAGAAAATAGATACTTGTCTTAATATACATATCCATATATGCATTGCTCAAATACATCACATTTTTTTAACAAACCAAAAAGTGCTCTGATTATAAAAATAACATAAAAATATCAAGAATGTAGAAAAAAATGATGCAACATAGAAGTAAACAAAAATATTATGATTATATACAATAAAACTGCAATATGAATAAACATAGATATGGATAAACCTAAATAGTATAGATGTAACTGATTCATTTAAATTTCAAGTCAGGTCTGTAGTAGGCATACAGGATAATATATCAATCTTAAAAGCTTCTGGTAAGGGTGTTCTGATTGAAATATGATTTCTTAAAAGAAAGGTGTTCTTAGCTATTTCTTGGAAAGTACTTGCGTCTGGGCAGAGAACGAGATTTCCATTCCTTCCTCAAATCTCATTTATCTTTCAAATTTTCAATCTTCTTGATATTTATCCCAATGCATTCATATTCCTTAAAGCTATCTGCTAATATAGTTAGTGACACTATCTGGCCATGAAAGGCTCTTTTACTGCAACAGGCACTTTCTATTTCACCTGATTAGCAATCCTGCGATTCTTCAAGCTGTCAAAATCCTTAATATTAAGGCCATCAATCCATGCTAGGAAATAGTTTGATATTTCCAATATGAAGTCAAGTCCCATTTTGTCTGAATTACCTTAATGTTGAACAAATTTCTAATGAAAAATCTCTAGATCTGACTTAAATCTTTTCAATAAGATACAGTTAAAGTAATCGTAATCTTACAATTTTCTCTTCCAAACAACATGCAACAATCTAAACAATATCAGATAATAATAACACCAAAAAAATTTGATTAACTTTACATTGATTACCTGTTCTTTCAACCCAACTTTCAAATAAGAAAAGATGCTAAATAATGTCATCATGCTTTGAATCAAATTTTTACATTTCTTAAATTAAAACACGCCTTTTTTTCATCCTCTTGTTGCAGCAACGATTTTGAATTCCTTATGTTACTAACTTCAATTTCTAATTTTTAAAGTCTGAATTGCATTCACTTCTGTTCAACATTCCATTTCTGTTGTTTCCTATATACTCTGTTCTGGATTTTCCCTTTCCTCAAATTCATTCATTTTTCTTCTACATTCTTCTGTTCAAGCGTTTCCCTATCTTTTATACAACTCACAATGTTTCCAGAAGGTTTTAAAAAAACTCAGCATTTAACAATTTACTAATGATAATTAATGTTTTTAACTCAACAACTTTTAAATCTGCTGCAGGTTATACACATAACTCTCCCAAGAAAAATCAATCTCATGAATGCTGAACTAAAACTTTTTTTTTTACTAGTAACATAGCAGAAGAACCCACTATCTCATATTACATCTTATGCATAACACCATTCATAAAAATACTTCATACTTGGAAATTACACCTAGTTGAAACTTATAACATCATGAATTACCAAATAACAATCACAAGTTAACAACTATAAAACCTATTTAAAATCAACAAAACCTATTATTATATTAGCAAATATTAAAATAACATTATACTATTATATATATCAAAAAAAAATTCAGAAAAGAAAATAAATCTGTGACATCAACTATATAACCAAGCATAATGTGTGATATCATATCACATGAAATGTGTATTTTTTCCCCTTGCAAGCTGCAAATATTTTCTGCACATTTATTCTGAAATCAGCAAATATATAGTTTTAATTCCTTTTTAAATTATTTTGGTAAACATAACTCATCGATCAATAATTCCCAAGACTAACCCAGAGATGGCGCTCGTAGTAAACCAGTAACCAGGTCTTTCTAGAGTACTAACCTTTGCTTGAAACGTGTCAAAATTTTAAGTCGATCGGACCAGGAAAAAGGTTTTTTGAAGTGAAGTGAAAAAGGTTTTTTCCAAGTGGGTGCCGCGATTGCTTTCGATGGAACAGAAACAGCAACGAGTCGATGATTCAGAAAGCTGTTTATCGCTATTTACTCGCAACAAAAAAGATAAAAAAAATTTTGCAAAAAAAATGTTGTTTTCAATGTTAGACTTGGGAGTTATTGATCGATGTGTTATATGAGAGTAAAGTTTTCTGTATGTTAAAGTTTCCAAAAAGTTTCAGCAAATCTCCCAAAAGCAGGTTGAGTCATACACAACATATCAAATTTTACAAAACGTTTATCTTAGATACAAGATATTTATAGTTTGAAGGTTTCTTGGTCAAAAGTGCCACCAATATTGATGTTCAATATCACTTGGTTACTTGTAATCTTACATGAATCAAAATCTTGAGATCTAAAAGACAGCACTATTATAATTAAAGGTTATCATAAAAAAATTCCCATGGTTTAATAAAATCCTTGAAATTAATGAATTTATACTTTTGTTTCTTTTTAACATTACTTATTTGCTTAAAGACTATAATGATGGCTTACAACAGGGGTCGCCAAACTTTTATTGATCATCGCCCCCTATATAATTTTTCGAAATCTCCATAGACCCCCACAAAGGTAATTTTCAGGTAATTAAAATAAAACTATATATTAGTCTAAATATTTAATAAATCAGAAACAGTAAGTAAAGTAGCTACAGATTTTTTACTTCTTAATGAGATGAGTGTGCCTGGTGTTTCTTGGCAAGGTTCGCTATATTGGGTTCGAAATTAGTCAATTTTAACCGTAAATCCCCTCGAAGCTCCACATTTAATTTATTTCTGTTTTTAGTTAAAATTGAATTAACGTGACTGAAACCGGCTTCAACCATATACAAACTTGGAAATGCCAGCATAAATGGCTGAGCTATTTCGTAAAGTTTCACATATTTTTGCTTTATATTTATATTAGTCCAAAATTTATGTATTGTCAAATTTTTAATAAGCGTTTTTGCTTCAAGATCGGACAATAGTTCAGCAAGCTCATCTTGTATGTTGATGTCGACGTTATCAATTTGCGTCGAAAATGGCGCAATAATCCAATCAGGGATGTCGATGTTTTCTAAATCAACAAAGAGCAGTTTAAAATCGTCGCTTAATTTTTGAAGATGATTTGTATATATTTCCAAGTCTTCTTCTTTTATTTTTAATTGTTGCAGATTTGAAAAATACTTATAATCCTTACGTAGCAATGAAGGTCTAAATAAATTTAATTTTACTTGGAAGCCTAACAGTATTGTCCGAGCTTGGATAATTGTTATATCTTTTCCTTGCAGTTTTGTTTGAACATCATTAAATTTTCCAAATAAGTCTGCTAAATAAAAAATATGGTTCTTATTGTTTTGGAGTTCATTGCTTAGAACAGGATTTATTTCGTTCAGAAATTCTGTCGTGGAGTCAAATAAATTGACGAGCCGTTGCAAGCATACACCTCTAGACAACCATCTAACCTGGGTGTGCAGAAGTAATTGGTTAAATAACTCATTGTTTTCCTCACAAAGTTTGGCAAATAATCTTGATTTAAGAGGTTGAGCTTTAATTTGATTAATAGATTTAATACAAAACTGTAAAGCTTCATGTAACTCTGAACTCAGATATTTTGCTACTAAGTTGTGTCTATGCAACACACAATGAATAGTACGAATACCGGGCACTTTTTCTTTGAGGCATGTAGGAAAACCTCGGTAACGCCCTACCATAGAAGGTGCGCCATCTGTGGCTACTGCTATTATATTTTCAAGCGGAATGTCATATTTATTTAAATATTCTTGTAAACATCTAAAAATTGTCACTCCCTTCCCATTGGTTTCAAGATATTTAGCAAATAAAAATTCATCAATGACTTCTCCTTTAATTTTACTGAAATATCTGCCATAAGAATAGCAGAAACGCCAAAAACAGATTCATCAAGTTGTATAGAGAACTTGCAATTTTTTAGCTCCGAAACTACTGTGTTTTCTATTTCTTCGGCCATTTCGTCAATACGCCGTTTTACAGAATTTGCACTTTGAGAGTCTTTTTTCATCACATTCTCAATGACGTCTTTAATTGCAGGTACTACAATTTCTTCTGCGATTGTGTGGGGTTTTCCGCTCTTTGCTATATTAAGCGAAATCTTGTACAAAGCAATTAATCCTCCTTCATTTTCAATTTCGGTAGACTGTTTCATAAAACTTTTTAGAGTTGGTCGACATGAGAATTTTTCTTTGAGTTTTATGAAAAATTCTAATTCTTCATTTTTTTTTTTATCTGAATGAAGCCTTTCAAGATGATCTTTCATTTTTGACAGTTTCATGTATTCATTTCCAAAAGTTTTTTCGCATATAAGACACATAGGAATAGTTTCATTTGTCGGTGAACAAATAAATCCAAATTTTAAGTAATCCAATGAATAATACCGACATTTCTTTTTAGATACTGAAGCTGTCATTTTTAAATTAGGGTTCTGTAAATAAGTTAAAATTAAGTTGGTATATTATACTAATCCACATTATTAAAGCTTACCTTTTCACAAGTAACAATAATTAAAATTGATATCAAAACTAAACAAATAGTTTTATAGAAACAATAACTAATTATCCAATGGTAGATATAATAGTAGTAATAATGGCACTACAAGCATTTAATATTGTTCACAGTTCACAAAAATAGCTGAAAATGCATATATTTGCATTTGTAGCATCCAGTGTAGAATTGGACAAGCGCACATATGCATCTGACTCATATGGTTTGCGATGGAGACAAAGGGCGAACCAACGACACGATGCGTAACTGCCGTATAAAAAAGAAAAAAACTAAAAGAACTAAAACCACAAACATAAAAAGAAAGAAAACGGAGTACTGAAGATTCCCTTCGCGCTTTATGCATAGAAAGCCAACGGCAGTGTCGACGCTCGCCAAAGGCTCCTAATTGGTTGATGGGTTTGCCAGCAAGAGACACGGATAAGCCTTAATTGCTCTTCTGGCTACATACTATGAGTCGTGCAAATTACAAACTGGTCACAAGTTCAAGTTGTGACGTCACGGTATACATACGAAAACACATAAGGAAAAAAGGGCAGATTGTTTTCTGATTTATTATTTTATTTTCTATAAAGAATATAATATTAAGTCAATTATAAAAATATTTTAAATTTTTACGTACGCAGTTAGATATGTGTGATTTGCGTATTAAGAACTGTTTTTCCTTCGAGTCCCAATAGACCCCCATTCGACCCCTTGGGTCAGATAGACCCCCTACTGTTGTTAAATAGACCCCTAGGGGTCTATATAGACCACTTTGGCGACCCCTGGCTTACAAACATAAGGCATCATACACTAATTTATTGTTTTAACAAGCTGCATCTGCATATAACAACCAATAATACACATATAACAATAAATAATGCAAACTCGGAATTAACAGAAAACATTTTAATTTTGTTCATAGATTTTTTTAACAAGTAAAACATTAACAGATCAGTTCATCCCAGATACTTACAAAAATGATGTTTCTGAAGCATCTTTTTGCAATAAGTTTCGAAATTACAAAGATCAGATGATCTAATATGTCTTTTTGGCTGATTCCATGTAATGTTTTCTAAAAGATAAAAGACAATATTCAAGATAATATAAAACAATAAATAATTCCGGTAAAAATGTTAGAACATTTTACTCAAAATAAAGTAGAGGCAATTATAGAATTTAATTATTAAGGAAACAAATTTATGCAATTCCATTTTTTAATAAAAATAACATTTTGATTTCAATCCAGATACAATATTATTTTCACAATTTTTTTTTAAAATTAAATATAAAATTTAAAAATAATTTAAAAACTAATGAAACTCTGAATATAATTTCAATGAATTCCTCTATTACTATACATATTTTAATATATGTTACCTTTTTGGGTATAATATTCCATCAAAGCTCTATAGAATATGCTTTTCAAATTATGTGAATCTACCAATGATTTTGCAGAATGTGATCGTGTTCCATGAGCAGCAAGTCTCAAACCCGATACACATGGATGCCATTCTGGATAACTGATACGAATATCAGATACAGTACATTGTGCAACACTACTCATAGGAAAATCTAAAATAAGATAGGACAAAAATATTTTATTAGTATAAAATTAAACTATGATAAAATACAAAAACTTTTGAGTTTCCGTTTTTCTCTCTAAAAGTAATATGTTGATGATAAAACAAAGCTTAATTAAACTGTTTTACATTTAAAAACATAAATAAATGACACTGCAATATTACAGAATGAATTAAAGAATTACATATGAGGGAATTTAATAGAAAAGACATTTTAAATGTTCTTTTAACTTAATAACTTCTTACTGTTAAAAATATTTCATATAAAACGTTCTGTATACTGATTTACTAAAATAATTATTGATGCAAATGTTTCAATTTCTGATTTTCAATAAATATTGAATTTAAAAAAATGAAGAAAAAAAAATTCAAGACTGACTTTTTTTGAAAAATAATTAATTTCATACAAAAGGAACCCAAAAAAAATTTCAAAAACAAAAATTAACACAAAGAGAATTCCTTTCCATGTATTAATTTACTGGCCACCCAAGAGATTATTGTTTCAGTTGAATCACTTTGGGTATACCAGATCACTTTTTAATTTTTTTTCATCTGCTTCATTTTTAATTACATTTAATAATTTATCATTTGATTTAATTTTAATTACATTTAGAAATATATTCAATTTAATAATTTATCATTTACTTTAATTTCAATTACATTTAGCTTAAATATATTCAATTTAATAATTTATCATTTACTTTAATTTCAATTACATTTAGTTTAAATATATTCAATTTAATAATTTATCAATTGCTTCAATTTTGATTACATTTAGAAATATATTCAATTCAGTAATTCATCATTTCCTTTAATTTTAATATCGAAAAAGTTTATTATTGTCCATTACTCAATATTTCATCATTTACTTTAATTCTTATATTTAATTCAGTACTTTAATAATAATTATCAAAAAAACTGCACCTTAGGCTTAGATTATTTGCAAAACTTTGCATTGAACTTTTTTTCATTTTTTTTATTTTCTTTAAAATTTCCACACATTCCAATTCAATCAAATATTTAGATACTATTTTGATTGCAAAGCACAAAACATGTTTGATTAATTCAAAAATTTTTTAAATTTTATTGCCTTTTTTTTCCTTGTAAACAAATTTTTGATGTTTAATAATGACTTTATAAGCAATAAAAAGATCAATTTTCTAGATTCTTTGCCAGGATCAATTAAAAATGCAGTTATTCATAAACACACACACATAAATTTACAAAATGTTTAGTTCTTCATCACAAGAAAATTAAGAATTAAATAAAGCATTATAATTTAAAAGAATCATTTCTGCATCATTTTCTTTTTTGTAAAATAAAAATGTTTCTCAGAAATTTAAGCTAAATCTCTACTTTTTAATATTAATTAGTTAATATACATTTTCTGATAATTTGTTATCAATATTTTAATAATCCAAATATAAAATCTTAGAACTTCACTTTAAATCTGATTGTTTCAAGAGGTTAGTAACAACTTTAGAACCAGTTTAATGTTCATTAGCTGCGATTTCCTAACTTTGATATGTTAATAACATTCAATTAGTACAAATATATTTAATAGAATACAAAAACTTGCATTTCTCACTGATTGAAAAGGTAAAATACTGTACTAGAATTCTTTTTAATGTCTTAAAGTTTTTTGTTATATAATGAATCCTAGTATAATCGCTCACTGAGAACCTTCCGTTCATTTTGGTTTTCAACCTTCTCAGAGACTGCATTAGTCAGCTTTGTTTATTTTATTATGAATTTAACAGCAACTATCATATGACATGGCATCACATGATGTGGGTATTGGATCAATTAGCTTACAGCTTAAAGTCAAGTGACCTATTTTGGAATTTCCAGAACATTCTCTACTATATAAGATTAATCAAAGTTTCCAGGAAATAGATAGATTTGGATTCAATACGATTTTGGCTTGCTAGAGCTCAGTGATGTCTGCTTTTGCTTCTATGTTGGTTTGCTTCCACGAGTGTGATAATGTATAAAGAAAATAATCTCTTAAACAAATAATTGTTTAATTTGCAAAAAAGTATTAAATTCTCACTGATTCTTTCTGTTTTGACAACTTCACCACATGTAATTCATAAGGAGTGAGAAACTCCTTTTATATATATATATATACACAAATTTATATGTATATATACTCATATATATATATGTACACATATACAAATTTATATGCATATATATATGTATACATATACAAATTTATATGCATATATATATGTATACA